>VCRD01002294.1:21730-93212 GCA_006783055.1 Trinorchestia longiramus | reverse complement strand
TATGGTCAAAATTATTTTTGAAAAGCTTAGAAAACAAAGACAGAATTAGTAAAAAACACAAAAGAGAACGAAGAACCATTTGTTTTCATTCTATGACCAATATACGGAGTGAGTGCATTAACATTCTGTAGTAGAAATCAAGCCTGCATTGTCATTAGTATCATACTTACATATATTAGGCTCTGCAATAATTTTGTAAGTTTTTATAAAATATTTTATTCAGAATTTTTCATCCTATGTTACCAGTAGTTTGATCAAAAGCAGAATATGTAAGTCTTTTAATTCACACAAACTTATCGGCGAAAAGAAGGCAAAACACTCACCCTTTGTTTTGATTTCTTATAAAGATAAGCAATTTGTGAGATGTACCACTGATATAGAAATAAGTTTTTTCTTTGTTTCATTTTCCTGCTGCTCCGTTATTTACTTTCCTCGCCTCTGAATACTTATGATGATTGGTTTTAAAATAATTTTCTATTTCTATGCGCTATATTCAGTAATTACCTTGGTGTGTATACATCTTAGAATCATAACACCTATTTTAACCTCAGTATGGTGTGATGTTCATGGATTTTATTTTATTTTTTCTCGTTAACATGTGTTCATACCGGTCATTTTCAGTCAATGTGTTTTAAATTTCAATTCTATTTCAGTACATGCCATCTATTTAATTTTACTCAGAGTCATTTATTCAAATTTTTACATACAAATAGTGAGTGGCAAGAAACGTCTTTTAAAATTTGATCTCATAGAATTACAAGAACAAGTATTGGTGTTATTGCCTTAACCCTTTCATTGCAATTCATATGCAAGCAAAACCGTCCAACAGTTTAATAGCAATATGTTACAGTTTAGCAATTTTCCTAAAGGAACGAGTAGAGGAATTGCAGCGTGCTTCATAGTGAGATACTGACATCATGCAGTTCCGGACATTGAGTTGGACAGACAAGCTGGAACAGCTTTCATACTGGTGTGGACAGAACAGAAGCAAGTTCATCACGCACTTCCAGACGGTGTCCGCTATTGGACAAGTTTGAGTCTGCTAAGTAATTTCTGCACATACAGGACGCAGCTAAAGAGATTTTAGAACGAAAAGCCTTTCCTTCCTGAGCCTCTGATGGGAGCCAGAATTGTGCTCTACCCGAAAACCAACGGAGCGGAGTTCGGCTCTGAGTTTGGTGATAAACAGTGCAAAAAAGAATTTACTATTATAAGAATTTACTCCTACGCCATCGTTTGTTGAATTCGGCGATTTCTTGATTTTTTGTAATTAAACCACTACATCTTCTAATTTTCTCTCATTTAGCAGGATTGCAACTGTTGTGGGTGTCCGAGCCCAGTCTTATGGGAAATTCTTTGCAAAATCTGAAGTACTCTTTCTCACTGGAATCAGATAAATTAATGTAAAGTGAAGAGCAATAAAGAGAGATATAAAAGCGATAAAAAACAAAGAGAATAAAATAATAAAGTAGAATATGACAACAGGAACTAATCTTGATCCCTTCTTGGGCTGTTTCCCAAGTCTTACGCGGTTTATAATCAAGACATTACTATGTACATGCACTTTAAACCTGCAAAGCACCCCAGGAGTAAACAGGAATAGAAGGAGTAGGATCAACGATCATTTTTCTGTCATAAATTGGTATGTAATAACTACCTGATTCACATTACCTAATAATTATATGACTTGTACGCAATAGTTATACGATTCGAGGTACATATAAACATGGCTTGTGAAACGCAATACTTGCACAAGACAATCATCACAAGACTCGCGATGCACACCTACTACATGTGTTTTAGTACACAATATCTGTACCTAAAACTTGCAGCTGCACATATATGTAACTTTGCGATATACAAAAGTATAACTTTGCATTACACATAATTATGATCCCAGGTGTGTGATGACGGAGATAAGGATTTGTATCGGTAATGTAGCTCCCCCATGCATACATGACTCATCAATGAAAGGAGAAACGGTAAGAAAGGAGTTCAACGTGTAGAAATTGTGTAGTTCTGGATGTATTACGAGGGAAATGCTCTTGTTACGTCTCAGAAAGAAAAGCTTGTTTTCCCTCAGTAATGTTGAGATGAGGGCATTTATACGCGTGTCACGGTGATATATGGACTCGGAGGAAGAGCACAATGTTGTAGGTACTATCTTGTTTTATTTTTTATTTTTGATATTTCAATATGTTATCGAAAAGCTAAGGACAATCTTTACATTTCTTGTCGGTAGTAGCTAAATCGTGATTTGATGGTGTTCTAAACAATTTAAGTTATTTTTGATGAATCATTTCATAAAGCAAAAAATAACGAACCCATTAATTCAACCAGAACTCATACTGCCACACCTGAGTGAACAGTACCGTTCTTGTACACGATAAATTTTCCCTTGCTTTTGCGCCTCATTTATAGCTCGAAGATAGAAATGTAGCTTCGAATTTTATGAGTATTATCTCTAAAGAAATTATATATCATTTTGAATTTAGATATCATATTATTGAGAAAACAACATCAATCATTAGGATTAAAAAAAACTCAAAGAACATGTCAACTGTACTGAGAAAAATAGTACTTGTGAATCATTCGAATTTTATCGTTCATACGTTTTAAAAAATATCAAAAATAGTTCAGTGTGTTTTTAACCGTACCGCTGGTATGCAAATTGACTTACGCTTAAAGTTTTAATGAAATTCTCATTCTTTACAATGCATAAGGACATTTTCTATGGATTGTAGTGAAGTCGATTTCTCCATATCTTGACGAATATTATCGGAGAAAAACGCAAATACTTTCGTTCACATTTACCAAACGAAAAAAGTAAAATGCTCGTAATACCACTGCACGGAATATCATAGACCTCTACCATAGACCTACGTATCAGAAAAAAATATTTCGACTCTAGGCGTACAATTTGGCTACTATGATGAACATTCATTACTTCACCACAACTAGAACGCAGAGGAAGGTAACCTGAGCCCATTTCCATTTCAATATATAAACCCTTATTTTCATGGATCCGATCGAATTTATAATACAGGTAAACCTGCTGGATTATAATACAGGTAAACCTGCTGGATTATAATACAGGTAAACCTGCTGGATTATAATACAGGTAAACCTGCTGGATTATAATACAGGTAAACCTGCTGGATTATAATACAGGTAAACCTGCTGGATTATAATACAGGTAAACCTGCTGGATTTCTAGATAGGACGAAATAATGGGAGAGATCTGGTCCAACGGGGACATTTGAAATCTGGAAACAAACAATTCCTTAAATTTGCATTTTATCTTTATAGTACGAATATGAAAACTTTGTTCTTCCTATAATATCATATAAGCTCTAAAGCAGTAATAAAATCATTGCTACCGGGTGGCCTAAAAAAACCAGAAAATTTTAAATCTACATTCTATAGTTATACACGTATTTCACTATTTATTTTGCCGTAATTCACTTTGTTAATGAACTAACAATTTAACTAACATGTGCATCGTTTGTTTCCTTTTTCGTTATTTCTAAGATGCAGCAGTTATCAAGTTTTAGAAAGTATTTTCTTTTCATGATGCTACATTCAACTTTGGGACGACAAAAATGCTTAGACACTTTGTCAGAGCTCTTTAGTTCGATAACTCAAAACTAATTGACCGACGTTGTCTGTTAACAAAAATTGTTTTCTATTTCCAACGATAAAATTTTATGTAGTAGTATCTTATTATCTTAAACCCTATATGCTAAAACATTCATTGTTGAAATATATAATTTTTCTTCTCCTCTACTTTTTATTTTTTTGGTGAATAACATGTCATGATTTTATTGAAAAATAATTTCTTTACTGATCAGTCTATGGTGGATAGTGAAGGTCTCAGTAGTCAGTTTTAGTAAGTACTAGAATATGAAACGCTCTGAGCAAATACGAGAATATTAATTTGTCAGTACATTTTTCATTAGATGCATTGAAAATAAATGACTTATTATATGATAAAAATGTATCAATAGTTCGAGAAGTCCGAAAGTTCTTAGTTTGTGATCTGCTCATTATCGGACAAACATAGAACTATTCAATAATAGTTAATTTGATGAGTTATTGATAGACCAGTGATTCTAAGATTCACCAAAAAGTTACGTCGGTGGTGATGGATTTTTCTTAAAGAGGTGTAGAAGTATAGAAGAAGGGGTTAATATTCTTAATCTCAGTATTTCTTAAGAGAAGTGTTTCTCTGTTTAAAACATATTTTTAGTTCACAAACAAAAGTGATGCATGCAATCTGATGAAGGATTCCCACAGACAAACTCTTCAAAACTGCGAATGCTCTTGGCGTCGTGTGATGTCGTTTCTGGGTTGTTAGCTACTTGAACAGCAGGACAATCCCAGTATTTCTTCCCTGCATACTAGTGCAAGACCTTGATGTTCTAAATACCGTATTCCTTTTGACCTCTGTAAAAGTGCTTCCCCGCTTAATGCAGTCTACAGACTTTGAATTGTATCGTTTGTTATCAGCTGTGCATCAAAAAGTCTCTTTGCCAAACCACAACAGTAGGGACAATTTTAAGTTCCCACATGGAATCATGAAACACTATCATTGAATATTGAAGATTTCTTACTAGCTCATCGCTGTCCTTGGTCAAAATTATTATTATTATATTCCTATCCCTGCTCAAAAAAACTTTGACAGTGTTTGAGAGGAATGATTTGCTAGTCAGTGGTAAGTATGTATATGAATATAAATTTTTTTCAAAGCTGCTCAAGCATTATGAATCATGCTCATGTAAATTAGAGAAAGTATCTGAGAAGATGAGCGTCGATCCGCTGACTTTAAACAGTCCATTTGACAGAATGCAGGGGAAAATGGATTGCACTACCAAGCTTTGTCTCTATGATGTCCAACAGTCTTCCGATGCCAAAACTGGCTCACTGTATAATGTGCTAGGGTTGTGGTTCGTAAGCGTTTTTATTTCGAGCGGTCCTAATAAATTTTAACTTGCTCACGCACCTTTTGAAAAAATAATTTATTCAAGAGAAAATATGAAGGTGATGAAAAAAATTGTAAAATCATTCTTTAGTGATGCATACACAAAAATTAAACGTGGATAAAATGAAGTATGAAGAAATAAGGAGTGGCATAAGCCTTCCTAAAAAATTATCCATGCATGAAATTTTTACAAAAAATTAAAGAACTGATGGTTAAATGTTAATAAACCAATTTGAATTGGATTACATTTGTCCCTGTTTATGGCTGACGAGTCTGGACTCGCACAAAATTAGGCTCAAATGACGTGTCATTCATACAAATAAAAGCTATTACTAATTTTTTCTAGAATATGCTTGAATTTTTGCAGTTTCATTTCTCCGGCTAGAACAGAGATGCTCCTTTACAAAAGTATCGTTTTCTTCTCGTAACTCGAAAAATCGGATTTATACCCTACCACGTGACAGCCAGCGTACTTCCGTACTGAAAACTATTACTGAATGGCTACTCGCAAAATCTTCACAAAATGCGTGAAATAGGCAATGCTTCAGAGCACGACACTAACCCAGTTAATGGTATTCACAGAAGTGTCAAAGACCTTTTTAAAATTTGGAGGCAATGTCTTTGATGCCAAATCATGTTCATGACGAAAACAATGTGTAACTTGCAAGTGTGGAATGTCTTATTTCTTAAGTGCAAAAAACTATTGATTTATTTTGTAGCATAACAGGGACACCGACGGGATACACACAAAATAATCTGGATAGCTAAGTTGTTTCTCAAAGAATGTTCTTCACACACAGGGAAACATCTCTTTGTTTCGTAGTTGTTTTCAGGTCTCCACAGAACAGTATATCTTCCATTATGACGCTTTCATAGACACACCCCACTAATGCGAATGCAATTTGCAACCTCAGTTGTTTCGTCCAACTGGAGAAATATTTTCAAGGAACAAGCTGTAATATCTACGATAACTTGGTTCGGAATGCTCAAACTTAAGTCAGCAATTCGGCTGTAAATAAAATTAAGTAATAACAACTCTAATTTAGGCTAGTTCCTAGAGAATTTTTTTGCCATTTCTAATGCGTCCTGTTTTACCAGCGCTTCTGCAATTGTGTGAGGCTTCTTGGATTTGGCTACTTTATACATCCCCACTGAATGAAGCCATCAGCAGTGGTTTATCAGCAAATATATAACCTAATTCGGGAATGTCTGCTCGGGAATGTAATGCATCCCTCTTAGCTTTTAATGATTCAACATCATGGCTTGTAACATCTGCTCAACCAAACCTGTTTTTGAAGTGTTCTTCCAACTTGAATGTTTTTAAATTTGCGTTTGCAAAGACTGCGTCTCAAGGCATATATTGGGGTTTTTAGGAATTTTTAGATGGTCCTATGCAAGAGAAACCAACATGTACAGAATCATCATTCCGCTTTATTTTCTTTGACATAATGAAAGGCTAATTATTATTCTAATGGCTTAAATCTGAAAAATATACAAAGTTGATCGGATGGAAAATAACAATAAGTAAAACAATAATGATTATATTTACTGCTTATTCAAAACACTAGAGTAATCAGTACTGCACAAACACAGATTGAACGTAGAATACACGGGAAAATTAATATCGAACGAACTGAGAAGGACAAAGAATACACTGACTACTATAGTATCATGCATGGAGTGATATACTCTTTGAAACATTCCAGAATATTCTCAAACATGCGTTACACATCATGACGCCGTCTTAAGTATTCTGGAAATGCCGTAGATTTATTCTTGATTTCCCTGGAACCATCTCCTGTCACGATCATGTGACTGTACATCACTATTAAATATAAAGAAATAACAATTGAATGTTTTACGCTACAAAACATGAATTAAGTTTGAGCCTTATTTTAAACGTGACAATAAAATAAAAATTGAAGGTTGATTTTATTTAAAAGAAAACTGAGCATTAAAAAAACGCTAAAATTCTTATGAAACCTTCTTTTATTGAATAAAATAAATCAAGGCAACCCAATCTAGGATTTGAGCTTAATAAGTATATATTTTTATCATCAATGTGCAAAACAGTACCTATGATATGACACAAACTAATTAACCAAAATGTTATCTCGCACCCCCTACACTTCTATTTTACATCACCAGGGGGTGCGAGCCCCATGGTAGACAAACCCTGGCCACTAGGGATCTCAGTTCTATCGATCGCGTCAGTTGACCGTCAACATAGCTTGGGCCCTGTGGTGCGTAAGTATGAAGTGCAGTGTATGACCGCATGACCTCTTAGGTGTGAGAACTGAAAGCTGCTTCTTATTATTCAGTATACCTTAAATTCTTTTTCGGTACAGCTAAGCTGGTTTTTTCGTGTACCTATTTTTTCAGATTAACGGATACTTTACTGTGTCAGTAGGTCACAATATAATTGGGCCCCTGCCCAATACGTAGGGCACAATATAATGGATGTTCAATAATTAACGTTGCAACTTTTAGAGCACATGTTTACTAAACAATGGAATGCAAGCAAATTAAATAATGAAAATAGTAGTTAAGTAGGTGATAATTAAAAATTAAGATAATGTTATTCAACATGTTCCCATTCGCGTCGATAACAAGATGAATAATCTTAAAGAATGGCCTGCACTAGTGACAAACGATTTTTTGAGAGTTTGACCTCTTTCTTGACGAGTTTTTATTTCAGTGCCTCCAAATTATGATAATTTGGAGCTGAAACTTTACTCTCCAATACGGACCAGATGCCGTTCTCGGCAGGATCCAGGTCTGGATATGAATGACACCATTCCGCTTTCGAAGTAAAGCGGCGAGTATTGAATGCAACCACTTTTGTGTTTTCTTAGCTCCATGTGCTGGTGCCGAGTCTTGCTGAAAAAACCACTGGCGTTTTTCGGAGATTTCCGGTCCAAGCAACAATGACTACTACAGTGTCGTAGGGATAATTGTCGTGGTTACTCTTAAACCTATCTTCCAACGAAACCAATGGACTTGTTCTGGTTTCAGTGATCGCAGCTCAGACCATCACTGACGCGGCTCCATGTCTTCGAGTAAGTACTCGATTTTCAATTTCACAAGTCCCAGACCCTAATCGATCATTTCGTACGCTGTATTTTTGTTGGAAATCAAATTTATGTTCGTCACTGAACACTAGGTTCGATAGCCTCCCTTCGCAGATACGAAAGAAAAGGATTTCAGTTCCCGAAAGAAGTTTCTCTACAGTTTTTGCAGATTAGAGCTGTTTCTTTCGATGTTTGTAAAAAGTGGTATTCAGATATTCGTGGAGAATGGCATACGTAGTGTCGACGAAAACATTCCCCTCTTTTCCCAGATTTGCGAGGGATCTCTTTGAGTTCGTTTCGAGCTTTTCTCCTGCGGATTTGATAAGTTTTGAGGTTCTGACAGTTCGGACACTACCTTGTCCGAGCCTAATACAAGGAAGTTCTTTACCTGTATTAACTTTTGGAACCGCTTCAACGTATTCAAGACAAGTGTTCTGTTTACTTTTATAGTATTACAAATATTAGTTGTAGAATTTTGCACCAAATGCAACTCTAAAATTACTATTATTTCGTCTAATCAGAAATATGCAGTACGCAATATATTAGCCCACCATACCTTCAAGGTTCCATTATTAACAAAAACTATTTACTTCATTTTTCGAACATTTCGAAGTGTACTTGATTCCTACTAATATATTACACTAATTTGGGAAAATCATTCATCTAAGCATGAGCAAAATTTGTGAATGATGAGCTTAGACAAGGTTCGAATGAATTGTGCGTACCAAATATGTATATAGTACGAGAAAAATATTAATATTAGGAGCAAAACTATGTGTGTCTGAGTTCTCAATTAGCGTCAGTTTCTGATACAGTCAAACTAAATAGATCTATCGTTAGACTTCTTAATTTCACTGATAAATTTAATTAATTGCAAAAGAATTGAGGGCATTTTGTGAGTTTCTGAAAGAAATATTCCACAATGACGTACTGAAATTTATGTATTGTTGCTCCGTCATAAGGGTATCTGAATTTTGGTCTTGAAAAATACGTACATCTTATAAGATCAAGAAGAGATAAACAATTGGCGTAGAATTACAACACGATTTGTTATTCCCTTCCATAGTTTTCATTTTCAGCTCTGGTGAATTTTAGTCCTGCTCTTCTAAAACAGGATAATCTTCAACGCCGATAAAATCAGTTTAAAATATTGCAGGAGGTTATAAAACCACAAAATAACTGTTGTACAATCGCATACCCTCCACATCAAAAGACCATAGGTTAGAAATGGCTCAACATAGAAGATAATTTGGATTCCTTTTGTCCTTTTCATGACACCTGAGCTGCTGCTTCCTGGTACAAATGAGCGCATCCGTGCAGCAGCGCCACTCAGTGTTGCCTTACTAATACACGAGCTGTACACTCATTTTGTCACATTTCCTTCTCTAGAACTGCAACACACAGCGCATGTACGCGAGTGTGGCGAGAATGTAACAGAACTAAACTAACACATCCAAGCGTTAAAAAATCGATACATTTGATGAAGTTGATTATTATTTGAGATATGACCATCGAGCTTCTAACAATTGTTACGTACTTAAATTGAAACCAATATTTGAGGCATGCCTACTATTGTGCCGCCCTCATTGACGTAAGTGGAAGGGGTGAGAGTTGTAAGTCATGGCCAAATACGTATATAAACTTTGCATTTGAGAAACTTTTACGTTCCCATGAATACTCAGTAAATCACTTTTACCTATATTAGTTGAATGTTGGCTATACAACGATGGGTAGATCATTTCTAGTTTATTATTGATGCATAATGGAAAAGATTATTTTTTTAAAGTTGCAGTATAAAACTAGTGATTTTCCGGGTAAACCAACGGAACTTAGAAAATTAAATGCAATTTAAATTAGACTGAAACCTTCTTATTCTTAATTTGATCATAAATTTATCATATTGTTTCAAACGTTTAGTCCTGCTACGATATTAGAAGGATTTAACACGCACATCAAACTAAAGATTACGGCCGACAATCATACTGTTCGCACATACTTCTGCAGTGGAGCCTGAGTCAGTAGGAACTGAGTTGCGACGTTCATAACGCACAAGTCGACTTTTGTCAAATGTCTTCCATGCGTTGGAGATTTTCTCTTCATATTGCGAGCACGGCCAGACGCTCCAGACGCTTCGCACCATCAGGACTAGCATGTGCCGTCAAATAAATATGATATTATGCCTCTCATATGAAAGTGCACCAGACTCCTGCTTGTGTGATGCGAATAAATGATTCTCACTTGAGTTTGTGTGTTTCCTGTTAAGTTTATTGAGAATAATTTCCAAAAAAAGTTTCTAAATTGTATAATACCAGGTATATCGTCAACATGCACATGGAAAGATACAAGATCAACTCGCATGCATTAAAAACTTCATACGATATCGCACATTTCATACATACGAGTATTACATGTGTTAACCAACTCCCTCATTTGTTGCGACTATATACAATTTATTTTAAGGTAAATATACAAAGGATAACAATCTAAATTACATGTAATGAGTAACTTTCATGAATTGCCCGCACATGTCCTCAACTTTAATTGTTGACCTCTCTGTTCGTCTACGGAAGATCAGTTTTTTACTCTGGACTTCGCAACTGAAGGAAACCTCAATATCAACAACAGATCTAATATAATAAGCCAGCTACTGATCCTTCCCTATCCACACCTGAATATAATTTCCCAGGTGGCCAGAGGTTCAGTCTCAAACACTGACTATTACAGACATGGTCATTTGCTTTTCAGATTATCAGGTCCCTGCAGATCTGAGTTCTATATTTTATTGTAGTGACGTAATGATTGTTACTTTGTGTATCAAAGCTTATTTCTGCCCTTGTGTTTGATCAAACAACATGCAACGGGCTCTTAATTCATTCATTATTTTTTAGTATATTTATTTCTCATTAATATAAAGTTTACACTAAAGAAGTACTATAACGCCCTAATATTTTCTTAGTTCTCAAAATGCCACACTTAACTTTTCATAGGTTGTGTTGCCAAATGCTTACCACGATATCAAATGCTAATGTCTGATGAGATATTAATATGCACATTGGAGCTAAATATGTACGTATTTCAGATTACATATGAAAGAGTACATTTTCAATGTATTTTACACTGCAAACGTTGATAATCTAGTATTTTTTGAAACAATCGGCCGAGGAAATTATTTTGAACATATGTGGGAAAATTTTGATCAGTGTTTAGTAAATTTGACCTATTATGGAAGTCTTAGTTCATCTTCGAGGTACCAATTTTTCATAGAATACAATAGAATGAAATAAAATGATATGGAATAGAAAAGAATGAAACCGATTGAGGGGTTTTAATTGGCCACAGGCTTTTCGTAGGAAACTTTATCGAAGGCCTTTTGACAGTTGACTTTAATTAGGTTTAAAGTTTTCGTGCTATTAAATAAATGTGGTTGACTTCTTGAAAAAAGTCAAGAAAGCTCGTGAGACAGCTACGTTTTTTCAGAAATTGTGTTACTGTCAGGCGACTTTGGGTTGACAGCTTCGGTTACTGGGTGATAAGAATTTCCATTTCTTAAAAATGGGAGTGACATTCACCTGCTTCCAATACTGGACAAAAAGTACAGTTTTTAGCGACCGATAGCATACAGTGGAGGAAACAAATATTCGTACGTGTTCAATTTATTTATTTAATAAATTTTTGATGGGACCGCCGATACTATACAAGTATTTATTATTCACACTCACCTGCATATAATAAGAATGGGCATAAAGAAACGAGTAAATTATAATGAATAATGACTTTACATACAATTGTAAGCATTTAGGGAGGAAAACAGATTTTAGAGTGTTAGAAATACTGTATGGATATGGTTTTTATTGCTACAACTTTTTTGTTCGTTTCAATAATTATTGTTAGTAGTCACCTTGAGGTGTAAAAATACAAACTGATTCATTTAACACTAAAAAATCATACAGTAGTGCAGTAATAATGGTAAAAGTTGAAAAACTCACAAATTTCCAGTCGATTTAAACAGGGTGATCCAAAAGTAGGTGGACAGTATATAATAACATTTATTTTGAGATTACGTATACATACAATTATAGATACTGACCAAGGACTACTATAAACCGGACTTGCACCGCCATATAGCTGACTTCGCTAGCGGAGGCATTGCATTCTTAGTAACACAACATTTTCTGTCGGACAAATTGATCAAAAATTACTTCTTTCAAGGAATAGAAGGGATAATAACGTTTTACAGTGAATTTTAAATGGTTTAAAGCACCGTAATTCTTTGAAATATCAATTTTCACCGGTCTTAACATGTATTATTGTATGAGCTTAGTGGCCACTTTATAGAAAGCCGAGTTGCTGCAGTTTTAGACTTTACAAGTTGATCATAGTTAAACCTTTTCCAATGCAAACAACCAAACATACAAACATTCACGCATATAAACAAACAGACATAGAAGCAAAACCCTACCAAACTGCAGCGATTAGTCAGCCAACCGGGCCTTTTTGACAAAGGTCTGAAGGACTGCATTCTTCTGCTAGCCTTTCTCTGAGGGGTTGACAGCAAATTTAAGGGTTTGACAGTAAATTTGAGGGGTTGACATCATATTTGAGGGGTTGCCAGCAAATTGAGTGAGTGTAGTAGTCGTCAGAATACTGCCTTTCTTCGACTCGTACAGTTTCTTTGACGTCTGCAAATGATGCCGTAAATCATCACTGATCCAGTTGTTGCAGATGCAGTTGTTTAGCAGATGTACTGTGTCAAAAAGGAGAAACCAGACACGCTCGTTGTCCAGAGGAAGCTTGGTAATGGCACTGCAATTACCTAGTGATTAGAATAGAAGTAGCCTTGCAGTCTCGGTTATTCTCAGCCATGCCACTCAGCAACCCACCAGAAAATGAAACAGTTGGGCGAATCTGTACTTCATCTACCAAGAGAAACATATTCTTCTTTTGCAGTGTCTGGACTTTGTCAAATGTTTTCCTCAGCACCTGGTCCTTGTCAATAGATGAAGTGATGTACTGCAGCTTGCGGTTGCATGGCAGCACCAAAAAGTCTCTGAGCTGTTCATAATTACACTTCGGGAATGATTGAAGAGCAAAACCATTATCATTCATGGAAAACTGCTTCTGTGATAAAAGTTCCAACAGACGTGTCAAAAATACCAACTTCTTCTCCTTCTCGGTGTCGACAACATTTTGGATCGTTTTGTTAAACGGGATGTCATACATAGTTCATTGCCAAGCGCACAGTTTCGTCAGACTGCGTATACGATCTCAAACCATTGTTGGGATGAAGTATCTTAAACAGTGGTGCACTAATGCCGTTCTTGAACGCATTGAGCGTTAGTGGGGAACACAAAGTGGGCTTGTTTTCGAAAATCACAGACAGGCTGCACTCACTGAAGTTGTCGGTCATGAACAAACACACAAGCCTTTCTTTCGATCTTGAAATAATCAAGTTTTTGTTCTGCTTCTGCAGGTTACGATCAAGTTTGAAAGCATCAAATGAAGTAATCTTATCCTTCTGAAGAAAAAACCTCAGTTGTTGGTCTTCCACTTTCACCGGGTGAGGTGCAGGTTTTGGAGATGGCAGACATGAAGCAGGCACATTGAAGATACTGGAAGGGATTTCACTTATTCGAACAATCCCACTCTTGTTCGGCATTTTTAATACATATAATTAGCAATAAACTTTCTAACAAACAGTATCCATTTAGAAATGCAGCAATGTGCCTCGAAACAAACAACAATGTCCGATTCAAACCGAGCGACAGACTACGACAATGTTCGCACTATGAAAGATGGGGGCTAACTGAAGTCAGTAAACTGGCCTCCGCTACCGTAGTCAGATACATGGCTGTGCTCGTCCTGGTTATAGTAGTCCTTGATACTAACACAATTATTGCATTGACAATTAAATTTTATGCGAGCAATAATACAAAAGCCCTTACATTTTATCAACGCAGGTGCTCAAACTGTTTTCCATCACAATTTACACAGCTTTGAAGCAATAAGGATTGAGCCGTGGCATCGAATTTGTCACGAATGCAGTAAATGGTTTGTCTCTTTGGGGCTTGAGTACCAAATGTTTCAACCCAATTTGTTCTAACGGTTTCAGCATTTTAAGATTTCCAATACTCTTTTAACACCCATTTTGGTTACATCTGTATTTAAAATATTTTTCATTATGGGCCTGAATTATCTGAAAAGCAATCAGATTAAATTGAAATAATTGTACAAATGACATAGTTATAATGAACACAATTGTAATAATATAACTGATACATAAACCTATTCTACATACTGTCCACCTACTGGCAGACCACCCTGTATAAGTTTAGGAGGTTGCATATTCTTTTACCTCTTTCGTAGTAAATATGTCATCTGTCAGGGTTTACTTGTCGTTCCGGCCTTGAGGTTGAGGAATTTCAAGATTTTTTCCCGAGTGAACATTGAGGTGAAGTATGAATACGCATTTAGAATGTTTATTATACTTTTGTTGTCCGAATGGGTCGGGTCATCAAGGTCGATTGATGATCAAACAGCATCTTGTCGAAGAAAATTGAAGGAAAATTTGTTGTAGTATAGTATTTTTCAATGAAGCACAATGAACCAAATTTTGAAATTAGTTGGCCAATAAATTCTTTGCAATGTTTTTTTTTGTGAGTTCATAATATCATTTAAGTTAAGTCTTTCAAAAAAAGTGATCTTTCAGCCTTGGTATTTAAATTTTTTTTCTTCAGTGTACGTCAGGGCTTGAAGCGTTTGAATCTACCACATAAATTATTTGTTCGCCATCATCTGCATATATAATTTTAAAACTGTGCATTAAGTACAATATCCAAGCTGTTATGATTACTAAGAAAACAGCTTTTACAATACATTTCTCGACGAAGTGTGTTGTTTTAGCTTATTCTACTAACGTAGTAAAAAGTTTTAAACTTATTCACTTGGATCTACTCACCGATCAGAAAAAAGCTGACGTCAATCACTATCGTTACTTTAGAAAAGGCAATCCACTCTCGTTCTCGTCGTCGAAGGGATGTGTCGGGACCAGCAAGTAATCAAAACTTGTTCATACCTCGGTCTTTGTCTGAGGCTGCAACTCCTCAACGTGATGAGACTTTTATGAGAGGGTGCTCTAGATCAGCTCAAACAGCGTGCATCATCGGATGGAATGAAGTCCCTTTTTTATGGCTATGAAAGGAAAAGTTGGGGACGTGAGCCATTCAATCTAATGTATAGAGTAATGACTCTATATTATATTCGTGTCGTCCACAGTACCGCAATTACGGTCACAGTATATATTTTAGAACGGTCTTTGTTCTCAAGCTACTCAAACTCGTGGGTCTCAAGTTACTTTGAATTAAACGATGTCCCCCAAAATTAGTTCTAATACCAGTATTTACAGAGTGGAAGGAATGGCTGACATGGGAGAGCAATTAATTTAAAGAACTTTAACTAAATAGTTGGAGTTGATAAAACAAAGAACGAGAATTCTTTTAATGAAAATGGGTAACCAGAGTTTAAGAATCCTTCCTTATACATATATTCAGTGAATTTACTGTTAAATTCGATAACTTTCTCAATACGAGGCTTACCACAGTCGTTTTATGAAGTTTATGATTATTTCAAGTCGTATTTGCTGCTCCTGGATGCATTGAAAGTTGTTTTTACTCTTTTGAGTTTACTCCTAAACATTCCTGGATATCCCAAAAATTTTTTGGTGATATGCCTTACATTATATTTATTTAATTAATTTATCAAGATTATCAATGCAGAAAGCGAGAAGTATTTGAAGACCTCACAATTTCATTATAACGCCATCATATATATATATATATATATATATATATATATATATATATATATATTATACTATATATAATATATAATATTATTAAATTATTATATTATATAATAATAATATAGTATAATATTATTATTATTAAACTATAGTATTATTCTAATAATAAACATATTATATTTTTTATTTTTTATTTATATATATATTTTTATATATTATATATATTTTTTATATGTATATATATATTTTTTTTCATGTGCTAATGAGAAACAACACGCCTGTTGAATTAATTTTAGAAGGCTTAAATTTCGGTTTATTTTTTTAGTGAAGTGCTTATTTAATGAATTAATATCAGAACATTACTGACGATAAGCTGAAATTTTGTCTCCAGCCCTGTTAAATTTATTTTTTGAATTGAATTGTCTCCATTGATGGTATAACATAAATTACAAATATCCCTGTAGGAATTCAACCAAGAAAGTTTATTTAAGCTCCTTAGAAGGAAATTGAAGCCATTATCTGCTTGCTACTAATTCCAAATTTAAATCATGCATTAGCTTGAACAAATATCAAAATAATCTTTTAGGGATTGATTTAATCAGATACATTTTCTTAATTTCTCTTTTGAGCAGTTCATCAAACAAATACTAAAATTTCTGCATACTTTTTCTACTGTAAATAATGCTTAGCGTGTTATGAATAGTTCTAATGCATAATAAACATCAAACTTAATGTTTTGCTAACCTAAACACGATCTTCCGCCTCTTATAACTTTAGTTTTTCACACTGCAATCGCGCTTGGTGGTTCCACTCTGTTGACGCTCCTCATAATTGTTTTGCGTGGTTGTCGTCAAGTGAATCATTTATTGGCTCTTCACTTCGTTCGACAGCGTTGCAGAAATAGTTCTGGTGACTGGGGAATAGGGTCGATAAAATAAGGAAGTTAGACAAAGTTTAGCAAATTTTGGCTATTACATTCGAGAATGTTTGTCAATTCACAATTGAAACACCCGGGTCATGGTAACGCATTAAACAAAATAAGCCTGAACTTGAATGTAAGGCTCAAAGATGCAGTTTAAGTTCATGCCAAGGAATACTATAACCAGGACGTGCATCGCCATGTAGCTGATTACGGTAGCTGAGGTCAGTTCACTGCGTTCAGTTATCCTCCATCTGTCATAGTGCGAACATTGTCGTAGTCTGTCGCTCGGTTTGAATCGGAGATTGTTGTTTGTTTCGAGGCACCATGCTACATTTCTAAGTAGATACTGTTTTTTACAAAGTTTATTAAAAATTATATGTATTAAAAATGCCGAACAAGTGTGAGGTTGTGTGAACAAGTGAAATCCCTCCCAGTATCTTCAATGTGCCTGCTTCATGTCTGCCATCTCCAAAACTTACACCTCACCCGGCGAAAGTGGAAGACCAACAACTGAGGTATTTTCTTCGGAAGGATAAGATTACTTCATTTGATGCTTTCAAACCTGAACGTAACCTACAGAAGCAGTACAAGAACTTGATTAATTCAAGATCGAAAGAAAGGCTTGCGTGTTTGTTCATGACCGACAACTTCAGTGAGTGCAGCCTGTCTGTGATTTTCGAAAACAAGCCCACTTTGTGTTCCCCACTAACGCTCAGTGCGTTCAAGAATGGCATTAGTGTACCACTGTTTAAGACACTTCATCCCAACAATGGTTCGAGATCGTATACGCAGTCCGACGAAACTGTGCGCTTGGCAATGAATTATGTACATATAACATCCCGTTTGACAAAACGATCCAAAATGTTGTCACCCTTCAAGCTCACACGTCAGCCTATGTCGACACCGAGAAGGAGAAGAAGTTGGTATTTTTGACGTCTGTTGAAACTTTTATTACAGAAGCAGTTTTCCATGAATGATTATTGTTTTGTTCTTCAATCATACCCAAAGTGTAATTATGAACAGCTCAGAGAGTTCTTGGTGCTGCCATGCAAACGCAAGCTGCAGTACATCACTTCATCTATTGACAAGGACCAGGTGCTGAGGGAAACATTTGACAATGTCCAGACACTGCAACAGAAGAATGTGTTTCTTTTGTTTGATGAAGTACAGATTCGCCCAACTGTTTCGATTTCTGGTGGGTTGCTGAGTGGCATGGCCGAGAACAACCGAGACTGCAGGGCCACTTCTATTCTAATCACTAGGTAATTGTAGTGCCACAGCCAAGCATCCTCTTGACAACGAGCGTGTCTGGTTTCTCCTTTTTGACAGAGTACATCTGCTAAACAACTGCATCCGCAACAACTGGATCAGTGAGAAGGGCCAGAAGATCAGTCTTGACAATGAAACACGACATCATTTGCAGACGTCAAGGAACTGTACGAGTTAAAAAAACGCAGTATTCTGACGACTACTACACTCACTCAATTTGCTGTCAACCCCTCAAATTTGCTGTTAACCCCTTAGAGAAAGACTAGCAAAAGAATGCAGTCCTTCAGACCTCTGTCAAGAAGGTCCGGTTGGCTGACTAATCGCTGTAGTTTGGTAGGTTTTTGCTTCTATGTTTTTTGTTTATATGCGTGAATGTTTGTATGTTTGGTTGTTTGCATTGGAAAAGGTTTAACTATGATCAACTTGTAAAGTCTAAAACTGCAGCAAATCGGCTTTCTATAAAGTGGCCACTATGCTCATATAATAATACATGTTAAGTCCGGTTAAAATCGGTATTTCAAAGCATTACAGTGTTTTAAACCATTTAAAATTCACTGTAAAACATTATTATTCCTTCTATTGCTTGAGAGAAGTAATTTTTGATCAATTTGTTCGATAGAAAATGTTATGTTACTAAGAATGCAATGGCCTCCGCTACCGTAGTCAGCTACATGGCGATGCGCGTCCTGGTTATAGTAGTCCTTGGTTCATGCACAAATTAAGGTCTTCTGTCGTGGCAGAATGTGTAACTAAAGTTATAACTCGCACTTGAACTGCAAGTGCATGAAGTGCAGTGCACTACGTTTCTAGCTAATTCTTTCTATTTTAATAAGGGGTATTTAACGAGCGACCATATACAGGAATGTAGGTGATTTGTGAAATTGAATTGAACCAGTTAAGGCAAGAAGAGAAAAATTATATTTAAACTAAGGAAAAATGTGTCAACATATTTCAATGTGTCCAAAAAATTTTAAGTTATGGTATTCATTTTGACGTTGAATTCTTTGATGAATTATGAAGTGTTGAAATAGTTTTAAGAACAAGTAGATGAATGCTTTCAACGTTAGTTAAGAGTACAACCGAAGCTTACAGTATGTATAGTATAAAACATGCATGCAGCGAGAACGAAACTGGCCTCTTCATGTGCCTACCACAAAAACTAATTTTAGGAATTTCTTTGCCTCTCTTCAAAGAAAGGTAAACTTACTCAGCGTAGTTGATCAATAGTCTTCTGTTCGTCAACCATTTTAGTTTTTTCTTTCTTTTCTATAGCTTTTGAGATCAGTTTCCAGTTGAATATTTTCTCTCTCTTATTGCATTCAGTCTGTATGGTGAGGACAAACTGGGACTTGAATACATTGTAGGCAAAGTTGACGAGTTTCTCGTTCATATTTTTCGGACTTGACAGCGTTTTTTCGCTGAAAACTACGCTCAAAGCCATTTGCCATCTCTTGTTGTTACTGGCAGCTTGTTGTAAGCTAGTGTGAAATGTCTAGTTAGAAGTTCGCTAAAAATAAGTAAAACAGTAAAGGATGTACGGAAATTACACCCACTTTCCTTTAATCTTGAGATATTTAATAATCAATATAGCACCTACTAAAATTTAGGAGTGAATCTAATTTATCTCTATTAAACATAGGTAATTTTCCCCCGTTAAACCTATAATACCTACAACTATATCTATCCGACATGCATAAAAACATTTATAATTGCCTACATATAAATAAATGTAAACATCTATTATTCCTTTCATCAGTTTATATGCATATATATCTTACATCTTACGTCTACAACTACAGTGTATGTATTTTACATCGAACACTTACTATTAAATTATATCAACAGATAAGTTAAACTTGATCGTATATACTAAAGTAATAAATTTTGATCACCGGTGCGAAAAACTTCATGCTTACTGCATTCCATTTCCAAGAAGGGAATCACAATAATATATTCATATGTAACATTTGAGCTGAGATCAGCGATGGTGTAGGCGCAAAATAAGCCACGAGCACGTCTGCAACAACACTGCATACTTAGCAAGGGATTTCAATCAGTACAACGCACTCCGCGTGAAGTTTAGCCCGCTTCCCCCCAAAAAATGAACAACGCTAACATCCGTGCTTGTGTTTGATGGGCTTGTGATTAGTTACTCGTAATAGGAAGAGGAAGATTATGAATAGGTATCGGGATGTGCTACAAATATAATCGTCACAAATAAACTATTAATTTTGAGTGGTATTCGAAAATGTACGTATGTATAGGATGTCAACCTGTGTTGGATAGGGTGATACGATCCCTGATAACAAATGAATGGATTATAACTAAAAGTATTTTCACATCTTAGTTAATCGGAATGTCGTCAATAGTTTCTTCAAACAATCGTTATCTTGATTACCAAATAAAATGAGGAACATAATGAACCAGCGTCAAAAAATTTAACTAACGAATTTTAGTTTGTTCATGCAGACGAGTTTTTTATTTTACCAAACAGATATCAGAGAAAACACGTGTACTTACGTTTCAAGAAATACAAGTTCATAGAAAATTTTCTAATCATCGAGTTGATTGTTAATACAGAGAACAAAAACTTTGAACGGAGCAAATTTTTTTTTCAACTCACATGATCTTCAGAGTGTCTTACCGTCTTATCAGCTCATCGTATGAACTTCAAACGTATGCAAGACTGCCATCAGAAATGCTTTCAGCTCTCAGTCGACCTCCAGAGGATTACGTCGCCAAGGCTACATTCTGAGAATTCATCAACTCTTTTGATGACTTCCCGAGCATTACGTCGGCTGACTACGCTTCAAATGAGGACAGAGAATCCACGGCCTCTTGTAGCTTGAATGTATGTCACAGAATGTCAAAGGCAGAATCTTAAGCCTTTTAAGTTCTCGAAAGTTTAATATTACATGAGTTAAAACTCTGAAAGTCAAATTTTACGTCCGTTGACGAAAAAGATGTTGCTTTTGTGCAAATTTACATCTTTTTTTTGTGCAAATTTTCATTTTCACGTAGAAAATGAACCAGTCTTGTGACAGACTCTGATTTAAGTGTCGTGTGCAATTACGATCACAATCATAAAGTTACTATGGTGTACGTAATTGCGTACTGTAGCTGTAGCAAACTGAGCTTGAAAATAGAATCATATAATTTTGCAGGAATGTTGACACTGGCATTAATTCAATGATATCCATCAAAATTGAATATAAATTCTCTATGAAAGTATTCAGGTACAGTATATACGTATGAGCACGAATACGAGTATAATGATAGCGGGATTTTTCTGACAGAAATAATTTCGGCTATACCAAAATAATTTTTGGCGTAGCCACTTATGGTGTGAGAGCTCAGACGCTTTCATCGGATGACCTAAATTACACTATGAAATCTTGAACTGATCCTGCCTCAAAACGAAAAATTTCCGCACAAGAACCACGAAGGACCAGTGAAGGCAAGTGCAAGAGGTTACTTGACTCCGTCTTCAATGAATGTTTTCCGAAACTCATGGTGAGTTGACAAAAATAGTAGAAAAAAGCTACGCACTGATTTGAAGAGTTTTAAAAAGAAAGTTACTAGTCTTAAAAAAATAAAAACTGGTGTATTTTTCACACAAGTCATTCTGATAATTTCAACAACGCATTAAATTTACTGAATCGTTCTCAACAGTAAATTACTATGTTATTATTTATTTGAGAGCGCTTTCCTTAACATGGCTACCACTTCACGCCTAATCCTGAAGGACCACATTGATTTTTATAATAAGATGAATAATTTGGATAGAAATGTTTCCTAAAAAAAACTAACGAACGTAATATATTTTAAATGAAGTTATGAGAAACCCACAGTTTTGTGAAATATTCTTAAAAATGTGTTCAGTATTATTCGATAATTCATAGGATCAGAACAGTAGGTGCTTTATTTCCCTGTAATAACATTATTTTGCTTGATATGCAAAAGTTATAACATAGCATCTCAACTATTCACACTTAATTATTGGGCATGCAATTTCATTGATGCTATACCAGAAATTGGTAATAGTCGTTAATTATAATTACTTATATGGGCATGTCTTCTTCATTTGAACACATTTTCAGACATCTAAAGTAGCTTCAACAGTTAATTGGATTATTCTTATATATTTAAGACATTTAGAGCTGCTTAACGAATAGCGTAATACTTGTGGTTGGGAACTCAACTAGTTGCATTTTGTAGTCTAGTGTAGCTTGATAGTTGGTGAACAAATATTTAACACTATCTTTTTGCTTTTTAACTCAATGTAAAGATATTACACGACAAAGATTCAACGGTACCGTAAACACATTGACATTGAGATTCAATGAGATAAAAATACTGTGGCAGAGCGAGAAATTCTGTTCAATTTCTAGTTCTCATGTATTTCCACGGTAGTTCCATGTTGAGATGCACTGATTTTATCATAATTGTATATACCGAAATATGGAGGCTCTGCAAGCGTAAAAGCTGCAAAATAAGTAATAATTATTAACTTGAGATAAATAGATTGTGACTTACTTTCTATGCAAGAAAGTAGGATTTTAATATTAAAATACTGCCTTATCGAAGATAATGCTTGCAGTACAGTACTACTCTCACAATCAAAGTCACATTATTCCTGCAGTGAAGCGCAGGGCCTATTCGCTTCATTACTTGCGTACAGGGTGGGGCAGAGGTCCTGTTACATGTTTTCAAATCAATTTTAATAGTTATTATTTTAGAAATATTTCCCAACAAAATTTTATGAAATTAATAATCAAGGATATACCTAATTTTTGCAAAACAATTAGCCCTTAACCATTGACAATGTCTGTAGAATCGATGCGAAAGTTCATAATAGAGAAGCAAGAAAAGGGACTGAGTCTATCCGAAGTATTCAAGCCAAGGAGAAACCTCAAAATCGACATATGTTAGTAAATAGTCTGCTCTACTCTTTGCCCGAGTTTCAAAGTTCTAACGCCAAAATTGAATAAACACTGGAAGAAAATACCCTTAGAAGTGTAGTTTGTGTGGCCATCAATGACTGTCCTAGAAGACTTAGCAAATGGGCGAGGGCAGAAGAGAAGCATTTTGAAAAATTTTTTTTAGTCGTAGATTAGTAAATTACTTACTATTTGTTGAAGTCAGAACTTGAAATAAATATTTTTTTTAAGAAAAATTGTTTTCGTTTTGTAACAGTTTTTATGCCCCACCCAGCCCGTCGTTACCTCTTGCAGTGCTCCGGTCGATAGTTCTGTATGGTGGTACCACAATGTTTGCTGCCGCAAGCCACAACCTATTAAATACAATTTAATGAAACATTATATCCTGAGAACGCTGCATGCTATGTAACTAGTATTTGGCAGTAACAGCATGTATAAAAATGTTCAAACATAAATGTTTGCTTCTTGTAGTGCATATAGAATAGAATAGAATAGAATAGAATGAGGCTATAGGAACGAACCTTCGGGCCCATTCTTGGGTCGGATAATTACTTCGATAATAATTCGGTTGTTTATCCAAGTTCCATGCCGTATTTCTAGCCGCGTCAATCATGTCGGCAGCAGGATTCGAACCCGGGTCTTTCCACTTGCAAGCAGATTCGCTCACCAGTCGACCAAGCTGGTGTATATATATATATATGTGTATATATATATATATATATATATATATATATATATATATATATATCAAGGACTACTATACACAGGACGTGCACCGCCATATAGCTGACTGCACTAGCGGAGGCCATTGCATTCTTAGTATCATAACATTTTCTATCGCACAAATTGATCATAAATTACTTCTTTCAAGCAATAGAAGGGATAATAAAGTTTTACAGTGAATTATAAATGGTTTAAAGCACTGAAATGCTTTGAAATACCAATTTTAACCGGAATTAACATGTATTATTGTATGAGCTTAGTGGCCACTTATAAAAAGCCGAATTGCTGAAGTTTTAGACTTTACAAATGGATTATAGTTAAACTTTTTCCAATGCAAACAACCAAAAATACAAACATTCACGCATCTAAGCAAACAGACATAGAAGCAAAAACCTACCAAACTGCAGCGATTAGTCAGCCAACCGGGCCTTCTTTACAGAGGTCTGAAGAAGGACTGCATTCTTCTGCTGGCCTTTCTCTAGGTTGTGGAGTCCATTCAATAGAACATTTGCCAGACAACGTAACATCTTGGGACAGTCAATGTTAATTCCACTGAAATCATCAGACTAGGTCCTTTGTGCAGCGACTTCATCATGACACACATCATAGAAGTGGCCTTGTAGTCTCGGTTGTTCTCGGCCATGCCACTCAGCACCCCATCAGAAAATTAAACAGTTGGGCGAATCTGTACTTCATCTACCAAGAGAAACACATTCTTCTGCTGCAGTGTCTGGCCTTTGTCAACTGTTTCCCTCAGCACCTGGTCCTTGTCAATAGATGAAGTGATATACTGCAGCTTGCGTTTGCACAGTAGCACCAAAAAGTCTCTGAGCTGTTCATAATTACACTTTGGGTATGATTGAAAACCAAAACAATCATTCATAGAAAACTGCTTCTGTAATAAAAGTTCGAACTGACGTGTCAAAAATACCAACTTTTTCTCCTTCTCGGTGTCGACACAGGCTGATGCGTGAGCTTGAAGAAGAGTGACAACATTTTGGATCGTTTTGTCAAACGGGATGTCATAGTGCATTGCCAAGCGCACAGTTTCGTCGAACTGAGTATACGATCTCAAACCATTGTTGGGATGAAGTGTCTTAAACAGTGGTACACTAATGCCGTTCTTGAACGCACTGGGCGTTATTGGGGAACACAAAGTGGGTTTGTTTTCGACAATCACAGACAGGCTGCATTCACTGAAGTTGTCGGTCATGAACAAACACACATACCTTTCTTTCGATCTGGAAATAATCAAGTTCTTGTACTGCTTCTGCAGGTTACGTTCAGGTTTGAAAGCATCAAATGAAGTAATCTTATCCTTCTGAAAAAATACCTCAGTTGTTGGTCTTCCACTTTTGCCGGGCGAGGAGTAAGTTTTGGAGAAGGCAGGCATGAAGCAGGCACATTAACACGTTGACTCCGAAGTGGTACGTATGTGTACCACTTAGGTTAGGTTCTGTAATTTTATCCGATCCTTTTAATGACTATGCGTACAAAGTGAAGATTTACACCAGTCAGGCAATCGGAGGCAAACGTGTTTAAGATACTGGGAGGGATTCCAGGTTGCATAGAACCACCACGCAATTTGATCAAAGGTGGGTCAGTACCCCAGTGTATCTCAGAAATGAAAAACTTGTCTGGATGAACAACAAAATTTTCACGAGGTGGTAATACATCAAGCCACTTCTGTCTCTCAGACTGTTCTTTCAGGTGGCGAAACACGTGGGGCCTGTTCTCCTTATTGTAATTACCCCGAGAGTTCACAATCCTACACTTGTTCGGCATTTTTAATACATATAATTAGCAATAAACTTTGTAAACAAACAGTATTCACTTAGAAATGCAGTGACAGACTACGACAATGTTCGCACTGTGACATATAGGAGATAACTGAGAGCTCAGTTTACTGGCCTCCGCTACCGTAGTCAGCTACATGGCGGTGCATGTCCTGGTTATAGGAGTCCTTGATATATATATATATATATAACACATCTTAGGCTTTTACCTTGGGAGGTTCTGCACACTCCCATATTCGGATATCATAATTATCACGAAAGTTACAATTGGCTAAATGAATATCGTTGTCTGCTAATTTCAGGTTAAAAAGCAATAATGACACGATTAAGTTGTTGAACGAGATACTCGTAAACGAAACGTTTAGTTAACAAATGTTTGATGTTCTTCACTGATTATAGGATCACATATATTGACCGGTGTTATCAATTTTTAATGTTCAACGCATGAACTGTAGACTGTGAAAAGATGATGCACTTCCTTGAATCTAAGTTGTTTTTCAAGGCTCAACTACGATGTTGTATGTAGCCCAGAGATGAATACCTACGTTCAAGTGATCACATTCGTAATCAAGATTCATTGATGAAGGTACAAATTTAATTATCAATGTAATTTCAAATTTTGAACCTAGAAACGAACATTAATGGAAGAAAAGCTTTATTCATTTTCAACGAGAAATAGCAATACAAAACATTCCGTCAGTTTTTGCGAACAAGTTCTATAGAAGTGTTTTTGGATTGCGATGTAAATTGGATACTGTTTGAGTAATTAATGACATTTTATTTGAACTCACTGCGCTTGAGTTTTCCATATGATGAACAAAAATTGTTATTTGGTGCGCATGCATTTAAAGTCTCGAACTTGGACTTTATTTTTTCACTTTCAATCCATGTCAAAACTGGGCTCTCACAGAATTAATTCAGTTCTAATTCATACTTCGCACTTCCTGATTGTGTCATCATTTTCTATCATGAAAAATGAGCAAGAATTCATGTCTCAGAGCATTGAGGCCTTCTTGCAAACTAAACTAGTCCATATTGGCTGGCTTTAAAAAAAACAATAAGCTGAGAAGCAGGATAATTAACATATGTTTGAATATCATAGTGAAACTTAAAAATAATTTGTTAAAGACGCATTGGGGAAAAATGGGAATCAGGATAAAATTAAAATCATAATCTAATCCATGATGTATAGTGATCAGGACTGTTTTGCGAACTGTTATTGTTTAGGTCGTACACTAGAACTCAAAAACAAACACTGACGTGAACACGATAGTAAAAAGTCTTTACTAGGTATCCGTTGCACGTCGTAAATTATGAAATCAGACTGATTATGAGGTAATTCAACTAGCAGTGCATGTGATAAAAGTGACGGTATTAGTGTTTTACCTTACCTGTAGTCAGCATTTTAGCCTCGTCGATCAGTTTGAGTTCATAAAACGAGCTATGAAATTACGACTTAGAACTTTTCAGAGATGACCACTTCCTTTGTATAAGCTTCATCAGTATGAATATATAATAAGAGGATCTGCATGTTCCGCTGTGTCATCTCAGATATAATAATAAGAGACACCAATCCCTTGTATTCCATCAATCTGAAAGCTTAGCCTACTGTCAACAAAACATTTCCTACATGTGTGCACAGTACCTGAACTCTGGAAAATCGCAGTTTCTAAAATGGAACAAAATAATTCATTAGCCTTTGCAGTTAAAGACACATACGTAATTGAAAAAATATGTCACAAATTTACTGTAATGATATGTATTCGAATACCAATATGCGTGTGAAACTAAAAATGTTACAACAGTCTAGTTCAGACGTTAGCAGTTTGTTAAACTACCGATCAAAAGACCTGTTTTCGTAGACCCAGAGCGCATTGTTAGAAATTGTTTTTTTTTGCTCTACGAAAAACTTCCATTCTCTTTCAGAAGAATGGGCCCCTTTGAAACCATTCTTAAATGGGGACAAAGCCAAATGAATGTTTTTTTTTCAACTACGAAGGAAAGTGACGGTAAATGTAGTGATGAATTTAAGGGTAAAATACTTGTTAAAGAAATAGAAATGTAGAAGAAAATGTTGAAAATGAAATAGTAACGAACCGCAAGTACAGGCAATATCCGAGTTACGAGATAACGAGTCACGTACTTCCAGCGATATGACCTGTGTAGTCATTGTTAACTAAATGCTCAAATTCGGTATGCAACTTCATTGACACATATATAATACTTCATCATCATTGGAACACAGTTGCTGTCTCACAATTGTTTTAGTGTCGAATCACAGTGAATTTTAAACTACGTGTATCTTTGGGAAATGTAAAAAACGAATGGCAATTTTCACGCAGCTGCCATTCTGTTGCATCTTGAAAAAATTTCTTCAAGCTAAATTGGTTCATTAGTTAAAATTAGTGGGCCAAAAATTTTCGTGCGAAACAATAAACGAGCTTCTATTTACTCATTGCACTTTTGTCATTTACAATATTGAAACATGAAAAGTGAAAAAATAGTTTGTAGGGGTTAGTTAGAGTAATGAAATCACACGATTTTTGTTTGCTAACTTTTGTAGCACATGAGCTGCCGAAGCTTATTTGACGGTATAAATTTTTCTGAGTTATAAAACGTAAAATTCTAATGCAACCTTACAAACCACGAGCGCTCTGAGGAGGTGAGCATGATTCATTTCTATACACTCGCTTCGAGGCAATCCTAATCATTTGAATGTTGACAGATTACCATGAGCGACAAAACTAGAAAGTGACTTTGTTTTAATTTGTTGTGAAGTGTCTGTAAAACATTTATTTCATTTTAATTTGTTCCTTTAATGTGAAGATTATATGAGAAATCTTTTTATGAAGATTCATATCGATGCCTCATATGTCATTTCCTTAGTAATTGTTAATACGAGGCTGCAACTTAGAAGTTAAACAAATTAAACTTATGCAGGGGTCGATATGCATTGAGTAGAAACCAGTATTTGGCCATTTCCAAGCATCTATTCTGTATTATTTTTCGAACCAACATACCGAAAAGATCTATACAAATGCCCTATAACAAGCATTACAGAGTCACAAAAATATCATACATGTATAGTATTGTAAATATACATACATATAACCAAAAAAATTAGGTAGCATGAAAAGTATTTGTACACATGGGAAAAATGATTGAATATATAGTTGGTCCTTCTCCATTTGTTATTACTTTAATAATGGTTCCTATGGATTTTAATACATCTTGGCAAAATTTAAGCGGAATCTTAGCTCATTCATTTTGGTTTTTCAATTTCTTAAGGTGACGCACTTGTCTTGAGATGTTCTAAATTTTAAGTTGTCCCCATAAAGATTTTATTGAATTCAAACTGGCTAGGCCATGGTAATACAAGGTGTCTCGGCTGAAATTGACTTTTTCCATATGCTAATAAAAAACTAAAACGTTAGGATGTTGAAACTGGTTTTATTTAAAAGAAAGACATTGTTATGATGCAATAACACTATGTTTTGAACATAATATCTTTTAAATATTGTCTGTGGTTGTTTTGATATCTTTCGGCTCCTATAATTGTCATTTCTATGACACTCTTTAATGTATCAGGCAAGAGTTGTGCTATTTCATATTAAATATTTTGAAGTTCGTATAAATTCGATGGTTTTGAGACATAGACTTGCGATTTAAGGCATCCCCACAAGCAGAAGTCGGGTAGGTGCAAATCTGGAGAGCAAGGAGACCAAAAGATGTATCCAATCTTTAAATCCAATAGTTTTGAAAGGTCTTAACAATGTCATTGTTTCGCAGTATGGGCTGTCTCCACCCTATTGACACCAAATATTGTGCATGGCCTATCTCTTAATATGAGGAATAAGAAATCCTCTAATCCTGTTTTGGTATCTTCCAATATTAGCTGTTACAGTTATTTCATCATCGTTTAAAAAAGCAAAACCAATCACATTGAATTCAGTTATTCCCCACCACACTGTCATATCAAAAGAGTGCTGCAGTTTTTATCAGATTTCTTGTAAATTTTAATTTTTCCAAATTCTAGAATTATATTTGTTAACATGACGAGACAAGTGAAAATGAGCTTCCACAGAGAAGATTATGTTTTTTATGGAAAAGACATCCTTGCCCAAATGAGGAAGTAAAATAAAATGACCGTTAAAAAAATCGACAGTTGTTAAAATAGTTATGTACAACATTTAAATGATATTATGTTCAAAACGTAATGTTAATGTATCATGAAATTGTTCTTTTCTAAATTAAGACACATTTAACGTCTTAGTTTTTATAGATTTTGTTCTATCAGCATATGGAGAGGGATGGAGTTTCTGCTGGGATACCCTGTAGATTGATATTCCTATCTATGAACCATTCATGCGTTACCTTGGCGGTACGTTTAAGATCACTTTCCAGTTGGAATCTTCATTTATTTTCGAGACCTAGTTTTTGACTAATTTTTAAATGTCTTTCTAATATCTGTTCATAATTGACAGTATTCAACGTTGTTCCTATTATTTCCATTGTTCTTGTGTCATTGCATGCAAGTCAACCACATATCAAATTGCTTCCATTACCATTCTTCACAGGAGGGATGGTATTTTCTTTGGTTCCATCTTACCTCCAGACATGTGTTACATCGTTATGATCGTAAGGTCCAATCTCGCATTCATCTAACCATAAAATTTATCTCAAAAAGCCATAACCATGCTATAAATGGTTTTTAGCGAACTGCAATCTTGATTTCAAATGGGGTTTCTCCATCAACGGGTTTTACGAAGAGATCCTAAATTAAGCTTCTGGCAATGAAGTCTATTACTTATTATTATTTTACAGACCTGTGTCCTACTAGCTCTAAAATCATTAGAACCTCTTGTCTATGGACAAAAGGATCATTTTTAACTGTTCGCACAAATTTACGACCACTTATTATTGAAATTTTTCCAGGGAATCGAGATAGTGGAAAACATTTTTCGTCTCAGCCTCCTTTCATTTCTTTATCATGAAGCCTGCTGTGCTGACAGGAAGATTTGGTGTCTTAGGAATTTTTGGACAGCTTTTTTTTGCAGTACGTGCAGAAATTATGCAGTTTTTCAAATCTTTTGAAAACTTATTTTGCTTATGCATCTAGCTGTGCTCTTGGAGTGGCCTCTAATTGATAACTGACATGTTCATATACCCACATGTTATGTAATATAATCTATTCTCTGCATTATCTAGAAGTTCGAAGCATAATGTTGAACCAAAAGTTCCAATAAATACTAAAATATAACAGGACAGATGAAGTGTCCATTTAATTTTTGATGATCTATTTTTTTCAACTGTATATTAATTTGAAAATATCTGACAAATAATATACTCTGGCTGTTCAGTAATATTTCTGTTTACTTCTGTGCTTCGTACAAGTTTCATGATTAGATGTTTCCAAAAAGTGATATAAAATTAGTTGGAAACTGTCCGAAAAATTGTTTCACTCCACAGTAACAAGATCAGTCGCACGAGAAGTGCAAGCAAATGACAGTTATTTCAGAGCCAATTTTCAGTTTTTAGTTATTTGTATAGCCACAAAGCGTTCATCTTTCATCTTTCACAAACATAATGTTAATAGAATTCAGATCTTGCCGGTGGCTGATGATAGCTTCCATGACAAAATTACTTCTATGAAACATTATGAGTCCTGTTTTTCTAAGTATTCGTTCATTAATTTGATGATTCCAGTAAGCGTCTCTTTTGCGTGAACTTACAGGTACAATGAGAAACCAAGTTCCAAATCGAACCTCGTAAATTGATTCCTACTAATTACTCGGGCAATAAATCTTTCACGGGATTCTGGGCTAAAGACGCATGAAATTCTGGAGGCCTGTTGATGCATGGTTCGAATTTGATTTTTTAAGCCAAGTAGAGGCAGACTGCAGTATTGGAATACAGAGCGTTTACATGCACGCAGTTGTTTGTGTGGTAGATGGACTAATTTTGAGATGCATTGTTGCCACGAGCCTGTCTAATTGAGGCTTCAAGTTTACGAGGGTTGAAATGTGCTCTGAGGAGAATAATGCTCACAAACCTGATATTATTGGAGGTCTTGGAAATTACGATCATTGGTCGTTTGCATCTGCGAATGTCGGAAAACTTTCAGGGCTTTGAAGATGTGATATTTTACAACAGGTGCCCGTTACATCTCCATTGATATCCGAGGGCAGTTTTTTCTTCAATCTCTGATGGGCTCTAAAAAATTGCGGGTTAGCAAACCATAATAATTTTATCATCAGAAGTATAGCAGGGTCTTTCTTATTTATTTATTTATCTACATAACACATTGAGCACAACTCCCAAATTAGTTTGTATGTACATATAACAAAAGTCCCGTGTACCATATATGGCGCACGATGCGGTTAAAGTGATAATTTCCAAAACGGTTGATATTTCCTCTCCTTGTGAACATGCATGTACAGTCGGAGCCGCCTACCTCATTACAAATAATGGAAGCTACGGTGAAGAGACAGAATATATATATAATATAAAAGTTTCGAAACAAGGCTTATTCTCAACAAAATCATATGTAAATCACAATAATAAAACACTTCAATCAAAGTGTATCACATGAAATTTGAATTCACGCTAGCGTAAAATAAAAATATGCTATTGATAACGCGTGAGAAAGAGAATTAAAATATAGGGTTCCAATTATTCGAGACTTCTTGCTCTGTGCGTCATGGAAAGGACTCAACAAGGAAAACTGAAATTATTTCAGAATGTGGAACTCTTCAATTGTAGCTCGCAAGCCTAAAAAAGTGAATTTATCGCTAATAATAGTTTAGTTAATGAAACAATTATCACTGGTATTTGAACACTTATACGTGCCTAAACCTCTTTCAGAATCTCAAAAGTATTACTTAAGAGCAATTGGTCCTCTCTTTGACACTAAATTCAATTATATGCTGTGTGGAACTTTGGGACGTTATATGAGTAAGAAAACCTCTATGAAAAATTGAAAAACTAACTTGTAGAATTCTGAGCTTCACCAACATTCCCATCTTGGACAAAATTCTACCACTAGCATCTGTAGCTAAGCTAGTACTAGCGATAAGTTTAAAATTTTAGGTTCAAGTGAAGTAACTTCGTAATATTTCTATTCTCGAACCATTCTACATTTTTCAATCGAAACCACTCAATAAAATGTAAAGTCCATCCTTTCTGAATGTATCTCAGGTAAATAATGAATTTGGAGCGCTTATATGCTCGTTCATTTTCTTCATAATATTTTATCCCAGAGCATAATAAAAACTTTCTTCTAACTTTCATTTGGCTATTGCTACATACATCTGTCAGAATGAGCTAAAAATGTTAAATTTAAATATTTCAAATGCATTTCTGCGCTATCAATTTCATTGCTTATTTCCTCAATAACAACGCTATTACAGAGAATTTCAATAACATCAGCATTCTGTGATATTCAAATATATTGTTTGACCTTCAATACTGTAGACATTAAACGTAGTTTTCTCCCAGGTTTTCATGTTTTAGCAAACTGAAAACTTCTCTAATATTGCTTACGTAAATGTTACGAGACTTAATTAACATCAATTTGCCTAATTTTTCTGCTGGTTTATGCTACTGTGAACTCTAGGAGTGTTGTACATATTTATTCTAGTGAAATGTTCTGAAGCTCTAATTAGTTAGTCCATCATATTTTCATTTTCATTGTATTTTCGCTTTATAACTCATTCACGTCTTTCGACTACATATGTATGCAGTCAAAAGATCCTACAATAATCGGTTCACTTGGCGGTGAGTTAGAAACGTTTTTGGGGGGCGACGTTAAGTGCCATGAGATTTTGTCTAACAAAATTTGAGGTCTCGACTGAACCCGATGAGTTCAAAATGTTCAATGAACAAGAATACCATGAAATTCTTGAATGAAGCGTCAAAATGGGATAGAAAATTTTCTGCACCTTTTTCCTTCTTGCAATTAAAATTGAACTGCATAAAGTACAGTTCACGAAGGAACTCTGATCACCTCTATAACTTTTAAAGGACGAAAGTTCTTCGTTGTTTTGATGGAGGCACAGTGTAGCGAAAGTTAGATATGATAAATATTTTTCTTGACATTTTCATTATTTTAGTGCTATAATACTACTGTATTTCAAATTATCACGATATGACCATGCTAATTAAGTATGAGAGTGATGATGCAGAATAATGTAGACAGAGAAATATTGAAGAAATATGTGTCGAAGTGAACTCATGGAAGAAGATTTATTATTCATTTTAATGGTAACGAATAAGTTTAAGATTCTCTCCCAAGCATAATCAAGTTAAAAATATTATAATCATTTTCATATGCCCGTTGTTAATTTTAACGAAGATGTATCATACTGCATATTCATTTCACACCGACTCTAATCTTCATAAAATATTCGAAAAAAATTATTCTAAAATGGAGGCCCATCTTCATGCTGCAGAGTCCATAACTTGATGTGGAACATGCAAATTGTCATAAATATATACGTGAAACCGAACTAAAAGTCAACGGTGACTGCAACGCCTTGATGTGAAAATATAATTGGAGTATATTTTTCTAGTCACTCCATTGCAACAACACAAATTCAGCAGGGATATTTCTGTCACATGTATCTGTCCAAACATCGTAAAATATGAAAATTTATACTCGTTTATAAACAAGCAGAATCATATTTCTGATCCACTCTCAATTTTGCCTGACTAGAACTTAAGTTATAAAGTAAGTTTGCTGCGAAGATGGATAATTATCAAGCACTTAGATTAGGTAAAGTCAAAGTTTAAAATAGCTGAATTTATTGGTAGATATCAATGCATTGCTGGAACGTGCGCTAAACAAATCAACAAATGTATGTAGGCAAAAATATTGTGTATTGAATCGATCATTAATCAGTACTAAGCCAAATCTAATAAACTCTGCTGGCTCATGTAAAGTTTCAATCATGAAGTAAGCGAGCAGAATTTCTATTACAGAGTAATTGAGCAGAATTTGGATGGTGGAGTAAACACAACACGTTTACAAGACGGCAATGTTTTGAGCCACGCTAATTACCTCTTTTCCGTCTCCAATTTTGAAGGATATTTGTGATATTCCTGGGAATGGAAGGGCATCGGGATAAAGTTAACTCTCAAGACAAACTTTTTCTGACTAATGCAGAGTAACTGTAAATGGACCGGACTGAGAGATGGTAAGTTAGAGAAAAACGAATAAAGTGGTTCTTTTAGGATGTGGCATCGATGAACGGGTATGGCTTTCTCGTTTTAAAATATGATAGACTATGACAAAAAAAATGAGCAAAGTGATCTATTCTTGTGTTACTAATCAAGTCTCATGCCTTCTAAAGTTCAGGGATTAATCATACATAGACACCTGAATAACACATACCACCTCAATCACACACAGGTAGTAGGAGGATGGGTAAAGGTATTACCACCAGTAAGACAGGAGGAGAAACGGTAACAGTTATACTCACATTCATAAAGTTTTACGCAATAATTACCTGACCTATATTACGCAACAATTATATGACTAATGATACTCAACAGTTATATGATTTGCTGTAAACATATACTTAACTTGTGGTATACAATAATTGTACAGACTTTAATTATATATTGCGTTTTTTCGGTCCTGTCTTATGTATCTTTATGTTTTAATACATTTAGTTCTGAATTGCTGAAATTTTCCTTTACCACGTAAGATTTTTCACAAAGTGTGAATGAATATCCAAGAAAATCAAATAAAATATATTGCTGAGGCAACAAATTTGTTTACCAAGCTCTGACAAAAAAGTTATTTTATGCATTATAGATACGATATGCTTGTTACAGCTGTTAAAAAGTCAAATGTCTTTATAATGTCTGGTCTTTCACTTCAATGCTCCATTTAGAACTTTTTCTTTAGTACGCTGCACGCGAAAAATCCGTTTGCAGCATCAAGTGGCAGTCTGCTCTCATACTGACACTCCACCGACCCTGATATCTCCAATCCATATCCTTCATGGACTGGTGGAATTTCCTCCCCTGTTCCTCACTCACAGTGCTGAGATTATCATGGAAATAACAGAGACGAGTGTTTAAAAAGGGAAGCTTCAAATTCATTGAGCACTCGATGGCTTTGAAGTTTTCCTACATGTTCCTAATGAGTTTTCCTACATGTTCCTACATTAATCTTTTTAATGTGTCTTTCTGGCTGCTAATAAACTTAATTTTAATCTATTTAAACAATTTTCTAGTTGATTGCTCAACGTCGTTTATTGTGGTTTCCAACATTTCATCTTTTATCAATTTTCGAATGTCAGACAGAACTTACCAAAACTCTTCTTTCAACTTCGATTCTGGTAGCCGTGAAAACTTGCTCGCCAGGTACTTGAAAATGTCACCATGTTCTGGCAGGGCTTTGAAAATTGTTTCATGGTACCAAGTATGGGGGAAAGTGGAGGCCCTAGTACTTTGTTTCGGTCCACTCAAGATTCTAAGTGCACGTTCTTATCCCATACCGCTTGAGTCGCGCTTGAACACACTTTCTGAGACCAGTGCATGTCTTTAGCAGGAATGTCTTCTTCACAGAGGAAACAAGGGTGTTTTGAACACCCCTGCTGATCAGGGATCAGAAAGATTACTTTCAGATCATTAGAGTTACTCCTGTTTTACTTCTCGTATTTAAGTTTGGTCAAGATAAAGGCTAAAGTCCTATAGATCTTTTTTAAATGAAAGGAATATCCTACTAGTATCTAGGTGTATTTTCTGCCATTGTGAAGCAGGGTAGCAGGGTAGCTTTCAGACTTTTTTTGAACGACTCCAACTTTCTGCCATATGCTGCATTTGAAACATTTGCTGCAAGCCAGAGACAAGTAAAACGCGGACTCACCCTCTTGGGAAAAATATGGCACCTTTTTATATTGTGTAAACACGAGGAGTGTTTTTAAAGTAAGTACCGTTTTAAAATGAAGCTAAAGTAAGTAAAATTTTCTGAGCAATTTTATTTTTACAAGAAAGCTTGTACTTTAATCTACCATTTTACTCAATTTCCACCAATATTAAGGTAATTATCGTATCGTCTAACTAGATTTTGAATGCCAGATTAGATAACCACTGAAACACTGTCGTTTTGACGTCTTCATCTTCGTCGGGGCGCTGACTTTTTTTTACATTTGAGGAAATTCCACACATTACGTCGAATTTGTAAAGCGTCTGTTCTCTTCTACTTTTTTATCAACTTTCTGCTCTAAATCGTCAGTTATGACTGAAGGTCGCTCACTTCGTTCCTCATCATGCACATTCGAATGGCCATTTTTAAAAACTCTCACCTTTTTCCGTACTATCCCCTCCCTCATAATTTTTCTCCGTACACTTCACTGATATGATCATGAATTTCAGCCTCTTTGACGCCCTTAGGACGAGGAAAACGAATCACAGTGCACATTTTACAGTTAGCGGGATTCTCAATCGGAGGAGGCATATCATATACCCACACCAAGGACTACTATAAACAGGACGTGCACGGCTATACAGTGGACTACGCTAGAGGAAGCCATTGCATTCTTAGTAACATAACATTTTCTATTGGACAAATTGATCCAAAATTATTTTTCAAAGCAATAAAAGGAATAATAAGGTTTTACAGAGAATTTTAAATCGTTTAAAGCACTGTAATGCTTTGAAATATTAATTTTATGCGGACTTAACATGTATTATTGTATGAGCTTAGTGGCCACTTTATAGGAATCCGAGTTGCTGCAGTTTTAGATTTTACAAAGTGGATTATAGTTAAAACTTTTCCTATGCAAACGAACAACCATACAAACATTCACGTAAATAAACTAACAAACATAGAAGCAAAAACCTATCAAACTGCAGCGATTAGTCAGCCAACCGGGCCTTCTTGACAGAGCCTGAAGAAGGACTGCATTCTTCTGCTGGTCTTTCTCTGAGGGGTTGACAGCAAATTTGAGGGGTTGACAGCAAATTGAGTGAGTGTAGTAGTCGTCAGAATACTGCCTTTCTCGTTCAGTTCCTTGACGTCTGCAAATGATGCCGTTGTTTCATTGTCAAGACTGATCTTCTGGCCCTTCTCACTGATCCAGTTGTTGCGGATGCAATTTTTTGGCAGATGTAGCTCCAGTTGTTTAGCTCCAGTTGATTAGCAGATGTACTGTGTCAAAAAGGAGAAACCAGACCCGCTCGTTGTCAAGAGGATGCTTGGCTGTGGCACTGCAATCACCTAGTCGTTCAAACAGCTAAACAACCGAATAATTATCGAAGTAATTATCCGACCAAAGAATGGGCCAGAAGGTTCGTTCCTATAGCCTCATTCTATTCTATTCTATTCTATTCTACTGCTGGTTCACCTTGTGGTTGTCTGTGATAGACCCTATGACACGTCCACTTGCCCTCTCAACAGCAGCAGCAGCCTCTTTCACAATCTCAAGCTGGTATGCTGCCGTCAACTTGTGGACGGGTGTCAGAAATCATCAGACTAGGCCCTTTGTGCTGTGACTTCATCATGACACACAGAATAAAAGTGGCCTTGCAGTCTTGGTTTTTCTCGGCCATGCCACTCAGCAACCCACCAGAAAATGAAACATTTAGGCAAATCTGTACTTCATCTACCAAGAGAAACACCTTCTTCTGTTGCAGTGTCTGGACTTTGTCAAATGTTTCCCACAGTAGCTGATCCTTGTCAATAGATGAAGTGATGTACTGCAGCTTGAGTTTGCACGGCAGCACAAAAGTCTCTGAGCTGTTCATAATTACACTTTGGGTATGATTGAAGAGCAATACAATAATCATTCATGGAAAACTACTTGTGTGATAAAAGTTCCAACAGACGTCAAAAATACCAGCATCTTCTTCTTCTCGGTGTCGACATAGGCTGACGTGTGAGCTTGAAGGGTGACAACATTTTGGATCGTTTTGTCAAACGAGATGTTATAGTGCATTGCCAAGCGCACAGTTTCGTCGGACTGCGTATACGATCTCAAACCATTGTTGGGATGAAGTGTCTTAAACAGTGGTTCTAATGCCGTTCTTGAACGCACTCAGCGTTAGTGGGGAACACAAAGTCGGCTTGTTTTTGACAATCACAAACATTCTGCACTCACTGAAGTTGTCGATCATGAACAAACACACAAGCCTTTCTTTCGATCTTGAAATAATCAAGTTCTTGTACTGCTTCTGCATGTTACGTTCAGGTTTGAAAACATTAAATGAAGTAATCTTATCAATCTGAGGAAAAAACCTCACTTGTTAGTCTTCCACTTTCGTCGGGCGAGGTGCAGGATTTGGAGATGGCAGACTTGAAGCAGGCACATTGAAGATACTGGGAGGGATTCCAGGTCTCATAGAATCACCATGCAATTTGGTCAGAGGTTGGTCGGCACCCCAGTGTATCCCACAAATGAAAAACTTGTCTGGATCAACAGCAAAGTTTTCACGAGGTGGAATAACATCGAGCCACTTCTGTCTCTCAGACTGCTCTTTTGGCAGGTGAAACACGCGGTGCCTGTTCTTCTTTTTGTAATTACTCCGACAGTTCACAACCCCACACTTGTTCGGTATTTTTAATACATATAACTAGCAATAAACTTTGTAAACAAATAGTATCCACTTAGAAAAGCACCCATGTGCCTCGAAACAAACAACAATGTCCGATTCAAACCGAGCGACAGATTACCACAATGGTCGCCCTGTGACAGTTTGTGACTAACTGAGCTCACTCAGCTCAGTGAACTGGCCTCCGCTAGCGTTGTCCACTATATGACCGTGCATATCCTGTTTATAGTAGTCCTTGACCCACACATAAACGTACACTCGCCAACTGACTCTGCACTGGGTCAAATGCAGACAGCGGTCGTTGGATCAAATGCAGACAGCGGCGCTGCACCGGAGGAATTTCAAAATGGTACTTAGTTTAAAAACGCACCTTGTACCAGCAACTGAGCCAACCAGGCCTCTTATCAAATCATTTAATTCTGATTGTGAGAACAGCTGGGGTTCGCTGCAGTCGTTGAGTTGAGATAATTCGTCCTCACAACTGCCATCTGACCCTCTCTGTGAGGTGGCAGGCACATCGTCTAGCTTTCTTAGGGCCACTGGTGTGGAAATATATCAGTTCTATGAAGCACAGGGCGCTATCCTAGTAAAAGTCCTGGAGAATACAGTCTGACATATTGATATGGCTATGTGAACCAGACAGTAGGCGATACAGATGAATACATTTTTTTCAAATTTCAGATTCAGGTACAAAATATATTTTTTGTTTTTTAAGCTGCACCCCTATATGTTGTATGAATCAAAGTAATTGTTTCGAGGCTCCTTCTATATCATAGGTCCCTCAAAACAGAACAATTTCCCTTCACCCACAGACCATATGTTCAGTCCTTTTACACAACTTCAAAAGACTTGATGTGGACCCCAGGATTCGTCCTGATGTCTACTATTTACACTGCAGTATGTCAATGCACAATAATTGTAAACTTTTTGCACGAAGTTTATAATTCTCCTTTGATGCTTTTTCACTTCTAGTTTGCAGCAGATATGACAAAATCTGTTTGTCAAATTCACACAACCCTTTGAAGCGATGGCAGTCGTAAAGGCGAACACGTGCAACAAATTGGCATTCAAAAGCATGTATAAATATACATAAAAAACAGTGCAGCAAATTACTGGTAGGTAAAACTTACGATGTTCCTACCGGGTACATGTAAACTTGTGATTCATGGCGAAACTGTACACATGCTACATTATGATCTACAAATAGAAATATTAAAGCAATAATTCATAAAAAAAATTAATCGGTATGGTTCAATAGGACATGGATATCTACGTTACCACAGAGATCAGATGTTTATATAAAGTGATAAGAATTTTTGCATTTCATGTTATTTATCTCGAAAGAAGCATCTTAAGAAAAAGTTATTGCTTAAGGTGGAGATACTGGGAGTCAGAATCCCTTCTGTGTATTCTTAAAGATCCTTCGATCATAATGTCTCCCTAAAAAAAGTCCTGGATAATGCTGTCTGACATATTGATAAGGCTATGGCACCAGACAGTAGACGATACCGTTGAATACATTTTTTGTGGACGCCCCGAATCGATAATTAACTATTCCCTTCCCTTCTACTTTTTTCAAATTTTCTAGTAGAGTAAATCCGTTTACTCTACATCCGAGTAAATGCCATTTAAAAATAAAAAAAAACGTGCGTTAATAATTACTGGGGTGTTTTGGATTATTATTATTTACACTTTTACTCGAGAAAAGTTTTAAGAAACGATGCCTTATTAATGATTTAATATTTTGTAAGATAATTTCTCGAAAATCATTTGAAAAAACCAAGACAACAAGGAAAATTGCAAGCATCTACTATACCTTAGCTCAAATACCGACGAGGGTGATCCGTTATTTCTGCCATTTTTAATTTCCGTAGTGCGTTCAAGAGCTTACATAACAGTGCAGTACTGTCGAAACTACGTTGTTACAAATATTAAACAATTTAATTTCAGGCAATTGGTTGCTTGAAATTTAAACTCCGATGCATAGTTCCTTATGCATCTGTCCTTGAGCATCCAATATTTTAAATATTCAAAATAATTTTGCTAAATCTACTCCAATTTTTCTAATTAGTATACTTTTCTGAGTGTAACATTGTAAGTAGGAAGACTTTTCGAGTTTTTTGCTCTATGTCCTTTTTCTTGTCTATGTGTTAAGAAAACGAGTTGATTAAAGATCATTCCGCATTCTAATGCATGATTCAAGAATATTACATAGTTTCAAAATTTCATAGAATAAGAGTGCATTGAGGTATATACTTCATCGCGTTATAATTACTATGATATTACGTTTTTACACTCAATTTGTCCATCTACCACGATAGAATTATTAAGATCAATTAAAATTTTAAATCGCTCGATGAATTTACAAACTACTCGAGTGCATGTTTAAGAAAAGAGTCTTTAGTTAGGATATTTTTCCCAGCCGAAAGTAGACTGTATATGTATCAATGTAGCTTCTTTCCAAATTATTTACATTGATTGTTTCTATGTAACCTTGCTATCATTTTCGAGGCTTGGAAGTAGCTATTATATGGCTAAAAATATTTTTATGTTTTCAAGAAAATAAGGTTCAAATTTTTGTGCGGTACGTATTATTGCTAGCCTTGTTCGTGAAGTATTAATACCTAAGACAATGGGTATAAAAAATTTTCTCTCAACTGTGAGAGACCTAAATTATGGCCCTCACAACTTCAACGAACTGCGAAACCAGATCACGAGTAAGACGTTCACTGGGAATAGATCATAAGCTTAGGAAATCGCGCCAAGGCAAGAGCGGACAGTAATTACAAGCACACCAAGCCTCGGCTGGGGCCTAATGCTGTAACGGAGTCAGCTCTCATGGGCCATTTCTCGGCAGAATGAACATGGCTGGTGCGGGTTAACGATCGCTCTCTGTTCGTTGAACATTTATATTTTCAACGTGTTCGGATACGTGAAGCGTATAATAAAGAAATGCTGATTGGGAGTTTTTCATAAAACTTGTTTGCCGTTTTAAGCTGCTGGATAAATCGAAGAATTGAGATGAGTTCTAAAAGAATAGCTTAATATAGGTATGATATTTTTACCGGATAAATGTAAAAATCACAAAAAACTATTAACCCTTACTCTGCAAATACAGTGATCTCATTTTTTAGCCTACATTGTTAAAATGGGAAATTTAGATTTTCAGGGGTTGTCACAACTCTCAACTGACATAAAAGAGCATTCCCCAGATGTTTGTAGGTCATAAACCTAGAAATTATTGCTGGAACTGTGAGTTTCACATTGGTTATGTTTTCCTTTTTCAGAATTCATTTCTCAGTGTGCTTTTGAGAAGTAAAATTTGTAATATCAAAATGCTACATAAATGAGTTAATTTCAGAAATGATTTCTGTTATATCAGTGGCGAAATAACATTTTCGTTACAGAAACACAACCTGACATCTTTCGTGAAGACTGCATGTCAGCATTATTTTGGTGAGACCAAGACAAGTCATTGGCTAAACATGTGTGTTGCAACTCTTGTTCAGTTATACTTGGAGAATGGCTGAAAAATAAACAAAGTTCTGTGGCTTTTGCTGTGCCTATGGTTTGTGGGAGCCTGCAAACCATATTGCTGCTTTTGTTTGACTCCACCTATAGAGGCAGAATTGTCAATGAAGAAAAGACGAACAGTTCAATACCCAAATCTTCCATTTGCTAGTCGATCTATTCCACATTCAGATAGTCTACCAGTTACTACTCCGTTTTAGGATTATGAGCTTGAAATAGAAAATGAAGACAATACAGAAGAAGAATAACTCAACGAGCCTTCCTTATCCTATGACAGAGATTTTGAGGAAAAAGATAATACATCGCACTGACTGAGGCAAGCAGAATTGACAGGTGTCATTCAAGACCTTGACTTGCCAAAGAAGAAGGCAGAACATCTAGGGCCAAGACTACAGCAATGGAATTTTCTCCAACATGATGTCACCGTCTTTCAGTACAAAGATCGTCAGAGAGATCTGTTTTCTTTCTTGAGAAGAAAAATATTCCGACTGTTTCCTGCGACGCTAATGGCTAGATACAATGTTTGAATATGAGCAATAGTCCATCTAAACAGGTGTTATTTATAGAGTCCTCCAAGCTTAGTTTTAAATCTGAATCACTTCACATTAGTAACTGTTTTCATTTTATTCCTGTTGGTCATGCAGTTTAAAGGATGAAGACTTATGGAAACATGACAGCCCTCGTGGACTCAATCAAACTTGCTGAACACAAGTGGAAAAGCATACCTAGACGGTGAAATATTCGAAAGTCAACCACCAAGCTCAATGCACAAAGTCTAAGTGCTGAACCTGTGGCGATCTCAGAGTCATGATTTTCCTCATAGGAATGCAACTAGGGTACACAAAGTACTACTGCTCTTTATGCATAAGGGTCAGTAGGAACAGGAAAACATTTTGTATTCAAGCAGACTGACGTACAAGAAATCTTGATTCCAGGGCGAAAAATGTTGCTTACAAAAGAGAGAATAACTATTCTCACTTGGTAACGAAACCTCTGGAAAAATACTGTTAACTCAGATGCAACACGCCCCTTAAAATCCCATTTCTCGACTCCCACCTACAATTAATCCTTCCTAGTTGTGGAGCTCTCGATGACAAAAACGGGAATTGGTTTTATCAGGATATTATTTCACTGGAACAAATATATCAGGACCGTTTGAATGTAGCTTTACCCTGCAGATTACTGCGGGCGTGTGTGGGGATCCCCCAGAATTCACTTACAACAAAAATGCAAAAAAAAACATCTCATAAAACCACCCCATGATTCTCTTCAGACCGAACTACCTGCCTGATATTCATCCATCAATCTAAAACTCTTAGAATGTAACTATCGTCATAGAAATTTAAAATGTATTTGCAATGTTTTTGGCACATTTAATTGAGATGTTTCTTCTTGATCTGATGAAATAAAATGTTTCCACTTATTTTCTATCACAGAAATTAGGGCTAATAATTATTTTTCCATGCTCGTTTTCCTTTCCCTGAAATGAGTAAGATTTGATTAATCAAGTTAACGGCGCATTCCAAAAAATGATTGGTTTGTTTTACTGTGTTATTAAAAGCTTAACTTTTGTACATTTTGTTAATGAACAATAACTTTCTGTACGTCCGCATCTGAAAATCCGTGGCCCTGGATGTCCCCAAATGATGACTTGTGGAACTCCACATGAAGATCTGTCGGCCCATTTATCTCCACGTGAAGATCCATTTCTCCAAACGGCTTCACCTGCAGGCCAACTATCAGTATTCATTCTGAACAGTGAAATATTGTTTCTGATCTAGAACTTTAAGATTCTTGACGGGGTATAGAGTAAATGTAATGGCAGAGTTCAGAATCATATACGTCCGAGGAAAAACGAGGCCTAATATGTTCACACCCTCATCAGGTATAACTCCTAAAACGATTGATACCTTTAAGCTTATCGACTTCATTTGTTATTATTGCTTTCTAAGTATTTGTCTCGCACGTACTTTGCAGAACTGACGATGGAACTGGTACTTGAAACGTTTAGAGGAAACAGGACTTATTTAGGGATGATTTTTAGATGTAGATTTCAATAGACATACCAAAAATTAACAGCAATGCGTGCACTGTAACAGATTAACCCATTATTGCCGATTGACAAGTCAACTTGTCACATCAAAAACTTTAGATAATTCCAGTGAGATATCAGAAAAAGTTAGTACGATGCTGTACTGTGTTCAAAACACGTCCAGACCTAGCCTCGTTGCGGTTACATTTCATTTGAAATTATAACTTTGACAGCATTTGAATTATATAGCTTTTTTTGATTAATAGATTAAAGCAAAGTAAAGTGGTGGACCCCACAAATGTCACTTTGATCCCACAAATATTAAATTCAATCGGAATCCTGTAACTTTATACACTCATCTGACTTTTGCTGTGGTATTTGACATAACATTCGCTAAATAATTTTTTGTATGAATTATTTTCATTTTTTGCTTCATACGAGATCATTTTTCAGTTAGTAAAATTTTCTTGGAATCTGAGACACGAAACGTTTAGTTTTCACAATCTTTCAGTCTCATGCATTGCAGCATTTCCACTGAGTTTACCGAGTTCGCGCTGAGGTGTAACTAGGACACACCTTCCACTCGATTTCCCCTTTTTAAGGTTCTGAGGATGAATTTTTTTATACGAGCTCATTTCCCAGCTTATTGTCAGCATATACTGTTCCTTAGTGTCCTTCATCGTTCTTTTTCGAAAGCCTATATTTAGGTTTCAATTGTGTCGTGCACTTGCAATGAACTATTTTGCTGCTGTCAGTTTGTTTAATTTCTGTGTGACCTGAAAATATTACGAATACATATGAATATATTGAAGTCTCGTTTGAAGTAGGCATCTCATTTTCTAATATTCAGGTAGAAAGAACTATTAAATTTGTTTCTAAAATTTCGTTAGAATATTACATATAAAGTTACAAAGTTCTCTTTAATTTTTGTCAAAACGAAATGAATACGTTCTTTCACCTGAAATTTCTCATTTATGCTTCTCTACTTACGTCACTTTTACACCTTCGTACAAATTTGTATTGATCCTCGGTACTTCAAGTCATTCGTTTCTAAACTTCTTAACTAAGCAACATGTTAATTTACTAATCTAAAATAAAGTGCGCTAACCTAAGGTGAGAGATAAAAAATTTTAAGAGAGTTATCAGGAGTTTTCTGATTAGAAATCCTCTGTTTCAAGAAACACACTGTTATAAAGACGACAATGAAGACAATAAAATTCTCAAACACTTTTTGTTTTTGGATGATGACTTCAAGCGTGATTGTAGGGTGAAATTGATGAAACAAACGACTGATATACTTACAAGTTGCTGCTCATTTTTTCCAGATATTATGTTTCAATTTCTCATGTTAGATTTTTGGATATTCTTCTATAAAGAAAAATATCAGTTTACCTCTCTCATTATGACAGCGAATTTGAGAAATTAAGTGGATAACTTACAGTGTCTTTCCCAACTCACTTACTGAGCTTGAAATTTGAAGTGTTGATAAACAGTTTTTAATACAGGATAATTTCTTTACAATACAGTTTAGCTACTTGCTATTATCCGTCCTATGCAAGTTTATTTATTCACGTTGAGCCGTTTGATAGCAGGTAGCGGAATGTATCTCTTGTATTCATCACATAGAAGAGAGAGAGAGAGAGAGAGCATTCTAACAAAAGTTTCTAAGTGGAAACCACTTTGTTCAACCAACTTTTTAAAATAAATTAGGAGCACTTAGAGCAAAAAAAAATTATCGGTTTCAGTTATTCAGCCTTCGTTTCGTTTAAGTCTGTATAATCTTGAATAGAAAATTGAATTCTTGAAAATGTTGTACTGAAATCAGCCTAGGTAATTAATCAATAAAACTGAGTCATTTTTGTGTATATCATGTGAGAATCACCACTGTTTTTCTTATTCGCAATTCTGTTATTCTTTACTCTAGACTGTTATTGTTTAGTTGACTTGAATTACTGATATTTAAATATATTCTGATGAACCTGTTATTTTCAAAATATTTTTGTTAACATTCAATCTGACCAACAACTACATAGTTTATGATTACGTTTTACTTAGAATGTTCAGTTTGAATATTTTAAATGAATTTACTTTCTCATTGAGTTGCAAAAATCACATAAAATTTGAAACCAAAGTTGAAACCTCATTGATAGCAAGTAAAATATACTTGTGAATGCAAAACGGAAAATCAGCAGAAAATAAAAGTTAGCGTTTGAAATAATCGTTTAGTTGCCCTTACACGCTTTTCACTAGTTAAGATGATGTTATGAACTCTGTAGCTCAGGCTATCTCTACGCTAAACCAAATAATTAACGAGTTCTCTAACAGTAACTGCTGCACCAAATTGCTCGCATGATTACTGAAACTTTTCATTTTCTGTAGTTTCTTACCTGGTACTCCAATCGCGCTAGCGAGTAATACAGAATTTTGGCGAAAATATGAGCACGGAAAGCGATTTTGAAGTCATAAACCAGGAAAATAAAAGGAATCCTCTTGAGCCAGGCCTGTTTTGTGGCTCGTAATGTTACTCATTCGTCTGCATTAGCTGACATGCAGGCCAAGCCAGCGCAGTCATCGCAACCTTGGTCTACAGACTGCGAGAGAATACAGCAATTCATTGTTTAGTGTGAATACAGTTGATATATGTAGTTTAATATGGTAAAAATGAAAGTGTTAGCTACATTTAAAAACAGTTAGGAAACTCCCGTCATGACTGTGTTACTTCATTGTTATTGAACGAGCAAGAGATTAGTAATTTGTGATTGTTAGAAATACAATATTAATATAACATTCATTGGAGCAATGAAAAATGTATTGACATACGTGAAATATTTATGTGCATGATTAGTGACCTTGTAACAATTTTTCATAAGGGTCTAAAGAAAATAAAAAAGATGAGACAAAATGTTTTATAAACCTCATTCATTCTCCCTCACAAGCACACACAAACGCACACCATCACCATGTTCGAGGAAGAGAAATTTCTTTCTCACATAATTAATATCAACGTCTGCACTCTTATTTTCAGCTTCTACGAAGAAAACACGGAGCCACTGAGCTGTTGCAGCAACGCAGCAAAAGTTTCTCAATGGGCTGCCGTTGGGCTAGTTGAGATCCGGGAAGTTTTTTATTTCCTATTACTACATTCCTTCAATAATGTTTTTCCTGGTGTTACATCAGAGTATTTGTTCGCGTCCGACACTCTCACCAATTTCCCGTTGGCATCTTTTTGTATATTTTCCATGCTTCCAGCGGACTGTTTAGTTTTCGTTATGCCTATGTATCATATGTCATAACAATAAAATTCTGGAATTAGTTTCTATTACAGACATAATTATCTTAATTTCTAGATTTCTTATTAGCCTTATGATTGTTTTTTCATTTTGATTTAAAAGCCATAGGAATGTGTACAAGGGATATACTAATGTACTTAGATTCTTTTCAGCTGATTTCGAAATTTTTAAGCTGCGTTGAAATGAAAGATGGTGAGGCTCTGTGTAAATATTCTTGAGGTCTCATACAAATGTGTATGGACCACCATTAATTTTTTTTCGAACTGCTATTTGAAGACCTTGTCTTCACTATTTCTAGGCTTAAGATATCTTTGAATGTATTTCGAAGTCCCCTGGAAAGAAGTACACTGCTGTCCGGCAGCTTTGTTGTTTCCTATTTATTATTTAATTACTAATGATTTAAATTGATCAATTAATTACTATTTATTGATTCAAAGGTTTTACATATTAGTCTGTTCTATCCATTAAATAAATTTAGAAGTAAAACAAGCATGGAGGTTAAAATCTGGGATTTCAATTTTTCGCAATTTTTTCATCATTATGAACTTCTACAAGTTTTTCCCCATGTGAATCATTGCATAAAAAAGTTATTTGATAAACTTGGCTTCTATTCAGAACGGTAAACATATCAAGTGCTTCTGATGATTGTAGTTTGATCCATGTTCCCCATTGTAAATGATTTGAAAAATCCAGAAATTGAATTTACAACAAAACTAATTACATTCATGGAACTGACTTCTTCAACGATAGCATGCAGGTGGAAAACAACACCTCCTTTGATGAGTTTCCGAATTATTTACCTATGTTTACACGATCAACTACAGCATTATCTCGTACAAGACACAACCTGTACTTTCGGCAGCAGTGCGAAGGTATCTACTTCCTGGACTGACACTGGATACGGTCTCCATGTTGTGTGCCTTTAATGAGCAGCGTATTTCATCCGAGCCACTGCTGCTCGGATTACTGAGCACGCGTGACGGCCACTGCCAGAGGCCTACGCCTATCTTCATCGGCCTCATTTCCATGTTCAGTCTGCCGTCTTAATCCTCGGGAGATCATATGAAGAGCTGATGAGCTTTTGGATAACGGCTTTGCAGACGTGAATGGAGGAAGTCGGCCAGGATTAAGTGGCTGATCTCTCTGTAAAACCAATTTCCAATGTCTAGTGCATGCAAAAGGAACTCTTGCAAAAATTCTTTGAAGCTTTTTGTATGTATTGGTAAATTTCATCAGCAGTATGTGGGATTAGTAATGTGAATAGTTTTCACCGAGCGTAAGGAAATTTTAGAATAGATCTATTTTCTTACTGTCGAGTAGAATCTTCAGCAAATTATATTTGATTCTGCCTTCGCGTGACAAGAAAATAAAATCAAATATATTCTACAATTCATTCTCCATGAGTGTGCTCTCGAAATGCATTCTGGTGGCATGAGCTGCAAACCATTGGCTGTATTTATCCCATTCATGATCGACCAACAATACATATTCATATAATAGAAGCGCTAAAAAGAGCTCTTGAATGATAAAATATTCCAATTTCTGGAGTTCTTCCTCATGAGAGTTTTTCAGCATATGAGGTTGCTGTTGGTAACCAATGGTGCACTAAATGCTTCTTTACCAAAGAGTGAGCCTCAATTAACTTCGTCCGTTGAAGCTCGGATTGCAATTTGCCTTAACGCTCGTCACGGTGAGGCGTGGGCTATCTGAAACTGGATAGAACAAAGAATTTTTTATTTTAAAGAAGGGAATACTGAGAGCATCTAAACATCAAATTTATCAATTCATTCAAACGTTATAGGATGGAAAATTGTCATTCAATACGTGAACAGAAAATTTTTGTTTATGGTGAAGCCCTTGGAGGTTCCTATTGTGTCGGGGTGGCACAAAAATTTACTCTAACACTCACCCTTATAACGAGAGCTGCCGAATGTGCAATGAAGCGCGGATGAATCGGGGTTAAAATGCCATTTCCCGCACTTCTAGACCAACTAGAGAGCTCGGAACTGTTTTCAACATAAGCCAAGGGTTTATTTATTTCACTCTATTTCGACGATAAGCCCCCATCTATAAAACTCAAGAAAATATGAACAAAATACTTTCGTGATTTGGAAAAAGCCCTCAACATTCGTGTTCTTTTGCTCAAAACCGATGAAGATGAAGGCAAGACAGCTGTTGATCTGAATTTTCGTATGTTACTAAACAGAGTTTTTCTAGATTTCGAAGAAGAAGAAATTAAAAAGTTAGGTTTTTGAGAATTTTGGATAACAATGAATGTGACCTTTTATGATTTTTGTTTCTTTGACAATTCAAAAACGGTATTAATTTTTTTCGCTCTGATCGCTGAAGCTTCTATTATTACAGCTACATTATTATTGAAACCTACAAATTCCATTGCAGTACGATAAATTGAAAGGGCAAACAAGTCCACACACCAATGGGCGGATGTTAAAAGTGGGCGTGCCATGTTTGTAAGTTTGTGTTTGTGTGTGTACGTGTACGTGTGGGTTTGGGTGAGTGTGCGCGTTTGTGAGGTCGTATAAAGGAAAAGGGCTTAATGTTGATTGATTTCTGTCGGTGTGTTTTGATTATTACTTGTTTTTCGCTCGCGTTTTCGGGTGCGGTGTGTCTAGTCTTGGGTTTCTCTGGTTCATGCTGCAGAGAAAAATGCAATGACAATTCTGCTTACTCCCAACGCCTTAATGTACTCCTCTGAACTGATAAGAGGACAATCTCCTTTCCCCTAATATCTCACCTAATATCTTTCAAGCTCTTTCGATGTTATGGCTGCAAAGAAAGAAACATTCTGTTAGCGAAAACCAAGTGAGATGGAAGGTAGAATAAAACGTAGATTCCAATTTTAGCCCAGCGCCACAATGCTCCGGCGGGAAATTACCGCAAAGTGTATTGTTCTTCCAGAGGAGAGAGCTCTGCTTTTCGACTTCAGTTTGACTGGGAGCTAACCGTGTATTGGACGACTTAGTCTGCTTTCTCATGAACTTACGAAGGAAATGAATGAAATCTACGCCTTGCAATACGTAAAAGAATGAAGAACTTTGTATTATATATACATAAATAAATTTACTTTACTGAAGAAATATTATTGGTAGATAAAATATGTAAGAAATCATTGACAATAATAAAATAACTTTACATAAACATTATACTACTATACATAGGTTTTGTACCTTTAATAGAAAATGAAGATAACTACTAGTGTGAGTACCTTTGAAGAACATACATTTTTATACAAAATATCGTATAAAATCAATACAATAATTGGTGGGAAAAATTCATTGAAGAATGCGGCAAAAATGAAACATGAAAAATATTATCACCAAATGGATTTAAGAATGAATAAGCAAAAACATTTTTAAATAATGCTTTTATTTAGCATGATTTCTAAATGATCTTTATATAAAACCGTATGATTTTTTTGAACACACGCAGCTTTCCTTCAGAGTCCTTTTTGCTGGTCGGTTTTATGCTGATGGTGGAACTTCACAGCTTCTTTGAACATCTAATTATTGTAAAGACAATAAAAGGGACAGAGGTGAAGGAGAAAATTGAAACTAACGAATATGTTAGCTTAATCTAATGGCTTAATGGTTTGTGCAAGTAAATATGCCTAAATGAAGCGAAAAAGAACGGAGGAAAGTCAGGCTCTGAAACTATGAATGTGAAACAACAATCCAATTTGTACTGAGAGGTACTTTTGTCTTTGTAATGAGTTTTGACTGCCAAGTGTTAGTATGGACATTAAATGCAAATATTCTAAAGCCCTAGCACAAGGCGTAGTGAAGTAGCTTATTTTTCTTGTACGTTAATTTCACAAAAATTACGTAAAATAAAATTGAGCGGATAACTATGTATGAAATGTGCAAATTTTAAAATTATGTAACTCAAATGACTCTTAATATCGTTCAAATCCAAGCGTGTTTTTTTAATAAATTTCAATGATTTATTACTAATCATTTTTCAGTAGTAAGCTATAATTGTTTCACTTTACCTTTAATAATAACCGTATGCAAGAAGTAATTTAGACAAATAATTTCAATTGGTTGAAAAACTAAACGGTTCGATATGAAAAAAATAGACGATTTTGACTGAGATTGAGCGCTCCTCTTAGAGAGCTTGTATTCAGTTTTGAGAAAACCCATGTAATGGAAGCCTTTATAAGCAAACAGAATGGTTAGCTAGCTTGCACTTGATGGGAAACAATTTAAAGCGGGAACACAAATAATTTTCGATGTTAGAAACCAGCTACAGTTACCGTGTGGTAGTATTTTGGATTGTGGTCATCCTTGATCATCGTCAAGGAAGAAGTGAAGATCACCACTCAAGTGAATACGGTCGCGGGATGCTTGAAGGAAATGATTTACTCCAGATCAAGGAAATGTTTGCAGCTTTTTAATCATTTGCTCGAGACGGTCCCGTAGCTCACACGCCTAATTTGACTCAGCTGCAGTGTTCTGAACATTGTACTGATTTTGGAATAAGAACTCGTGTTTGCCCCTCGCCTGCATAGTATGTCAACGCAGTGGACTTCACTATCTGCTCCAGCTTGGTGAATAATGTTTGCTGTATCTTGAGTTTAGTTTCTTTGAAGGAAACCCTTCTTATTCCCATATGCTATTGTGATGAAGATATAGTGCGGCGCTTCAGCATTTAGTAACTATGCGGTCCTAGGTTTGAGCAAAGTAAAAGGTGATAATGTTAATGGATGATAACTTTGACACAATGAAGTCATAACATATCACATAATTCATGAATTAAATTTCATTCTCGTATACAAAGTTGCTCCTGGAAAGTATAAAAGATCCATGTGTAGTTCTTTGTGGACATGTTCTATCGCCAGCAGATACACTGAACATAAATTTCATTTTCCAATTTTCCTTCCCCGCGTTCTTTTTGGATCAAAATGTATGTTTTAGAATTTGCCTTATATCAGGAGAAAAAGCAGTTCTATTTTTTGGGGCTTTTAGACGCAGTTTTTATTATTTTTAATTATGCATATTTCTCCTTCCCGTCCGAATGTTCTATTTAGACCTTTTCTTTAAGCCCCATGTTTATAAGTAATGTGGTAGAGGATTGAAATCGCCCCGTATCTGTATCAGCAAGTTCTCATGTTTTGAATAATTTTCTACGTTGTTGTGAACACTGTCGTCCACTCTATCTACTCGGTGATGACAGAATTGTACCGCTCTATAATAAATCTGTGGGTCTGTCAAAAATAGTAAGCCAGTAGAGGTACACTGCCGATCTTACTTCTTGAAAGGGTGTTCTACCATGTATTGATTTTCACGATGTACTAACATTAAGTGGCTGGGGAGTCCAACTATCATCCTGTTGGTGTTATTAAATATATGCAAGGAAGTTCTACTATCACAAATTTCGAAAGTCAGCCCTAGAATTATGTGTCATTCCCAAACTACAAATTAAAGTCCATGGACATTCTATGATAACTTGTCCCACGGATTAAGATTACAGTGATTGAAATTGCCGTGTTCAGTTTCAACTTGAACAAGTGTTGTACGTTCATCTTTCATCTTGTGTGTAAACATTTAATCTGAGTTACGTTATTAATTTCAAATTTCTTTAAGATGAGTTATGATACATACCTACTTAGGTTTCTATTTCTTTTTTAGAGAAGTTTCTGTACATAAAGTAAATAACAGTAACTGTCAAGCCAATAATTTTTCAAGAAATCACACTACAATACAGTTAGTATTTTAGTTTTTAGTGTGGTTTTACTTTTAACTGATTTCTTTTGGCGTATTATCTAGTACAAGGTATCATCATATTATTAAGAAAATTCATTAGCTTGTTTCAAGAGATAACATATATCTCGCCCAGGCAGAACAAAGCCATCTGTCACTTGAAGCTCTCGCGCCAGACATCTTGCACCAGCAGTGACGTTAAATTGCTCTTCAAATGTAGTAATTACCTGCAAACAATATTCTGGCGTCTTGAAGTTAGTTTGCATGATACAGTAGATCATGAACACACAGACATATGTACCCACTAGCCGTGACCCACTAGCCTGGAATTTCACAAAATGCTAAAGAATTTGGTGAGTAAATTTTTCGTCCAGTTTTGTCTTTCTGTAAGCAAGTAGGAAGTAGTATGAAGTCTGTTCTTCCAGCTTTCGTTCTCAACGACGCATATAAATCTTTCCTATGTAAAAAGACGATTAATATACTATAGAAAGCATTTCCTATTTTGTATTTTAAGTAACCCTAGTTTTTATACACGTCGTTCAAGCTGTTTTTAATTAGCTTTTCCCATGAACCTTCCCAAACCGAAGATAGAGATAAAAAGTTAAAAAACAGTTCAACACGTGATCAATCAAATATTAATAAATTCGATTATGAAATCTGTTTGCTTTAGCTTTCAAAACGTAAATGGTACTCATTTTTCAATGTGTTAACTGTACCTGTTAAGCTCCTCCACAACAAAGGTCACGTTTTCTATCGAGAAAATTAATGGGATGAAGCCAATTTGTTCAGAGGCAATTAATCTTTGTCTCTTGCAAAAATGTGTCTCGTTTAGTAGATGTGCAAACGATAGGAACAAATTTCCGGGTGTAATTTTTCGTCAATGTTTTCAACTTACGGTGGATTATACAGTGAAAACTTCAAGCTTAGGCAGAACTGGTAAACACGATTGGACATCTAGTGTAAACAGACGGAACATTAGAAAAGAGCGGCATTCATCTAGCTGGTCCTGGTCAATTTAAAAAACATGCAAAAATGAAATGCCTGGTTCGTGATAGTGAGTAGAAAAATGAAGTATAACAAGCTCTCTGACAGTTCACGCATTCCACAGTTCATCAAGCTCTTCAGCTATTGTTTGCAAGCTCTTAAAGAATCCTGTTAGTGCTAAGGTTTCCGACTCACCTTTCTTGGGTACGTTGAGCTGGTGGTTAGTGTGATGAAGGCCTGGATGTATGTGCGGTCAAGTTTTGCTTAGAGTGGTACAATAGAGAACGTGTACGACTTTACTAACTCTAATATCTGGATATGAGCTTATCAGAAATAATGAACATTATTATTATGATTAGGGATCGGTGGAGAAAAACGCCCATAATATCTTTTGAAATATCGTACCTGAATTAATATATCACGGCAAAAAGGTGCCCAAGCGTCTTCCAAACGACGATCAGAACTCTGCGCTCAACAGGTTCTGAAGGCGGCGGCAGACGGTGGTGAAGGCTGATTGAGGCTACATTAAGTAAAATCTGTTGCGTCGCAGCAGCGTTCACTGAGCCTTTGGAATTTTCGACTACAATATCTTCCAGTCAAGGTATGAGGTATATTTGTCTGCATGGCAAAACTCGTCAAGTATATTCTGAATATTTTATAGTTACACACTTAACTCTATCTGTAGCACGGCTTCTAAGAGTATATGCCATAGATTTACAGCAACTTTACATCAAGTAACTTATCTGAAAGGAAAAACAAACCTTCATGAATGTTATAACGGTACCGAGTGCGGACATCCAGCTTCAGCACCGTTGATGTAGAACGTGAAATTAGTCTCTTCTTTTTAACACGTTAAGTGCGGTTGCCTAGCCGGTGCAAATCTTTACTTTGTACATACAGTCACTAGAAAGCTTTGAAAAATTACAGAACCTAACCTTAGTGACCACCGGTGGGTCACTTCGCACTTAACGTGTTAATGAAATTAATTTCAAAATTTTAAACAATCCATATGAAAACCACTGGCTATGACTAAATTTTCTGATATCTTGTTGTTAATTTTGTATCGAACAAGCTGCGGAAAAACATCTAAAATTTGTAACTTATATTTTAGGTGAAACTTAATACACTGGGAATAGGAGATTATCGCTTAGTGTTTCTAGGAAGCATTGCTCTTTTTATGGTAAGTACTTATCCCATCGTGTATGATTTGTTGTCTACATTTCTTTAATAATTTACGTTCATGCATAGTAGCGGTAACTCAATATTTCGATAAATGAATAGCTATTGCATCAATGATAGAATGATAAGTGAGTCACGACCAAAAACTTCACAACAAATAGAAGCTCTACAGCTTTGGAAATACCTGAATGACACATTCCAGAAATGCTTGAACCCATTAGTAAAAATGGTTATACATAGATGTAGAAATGTAAAACATATAAAATACACACATAAACCGTCTACTATCTATTTGAGGATGATACTAGCTGTCAATATTGTCAATTTAGGTTCATCCTAAAAAGTGTTACAACTCTAATTATACTATAGAACAACAACTACTGGTTACAGAGCTTAAAATCATAAAATTTCCATATAATGCAGATTTCCGTTTCCTCACTCTTTAGAACTCCTGAAAACGTTGATCAAGATTTGAGATCTCAGTCTATCACTATCACAGTTCTCAGTTGTTATAATTTGGAAATTGGTATAACTTACTGGTTTACATCACACCGGATCAAAGCTTTTTGTTCAATTTTCTCCTTAAGCATTTAGAGACATGAAAAATCCCTTTTCACACATAAAATTTGTATTCTTTGAAGTTGATGTGGTTTTCTTCACTGTGTAATAGGTGAGCACCATAGAAGAGCTGCATCGTAACCCCCAGCTTGATATTTAGAACAGGTTCAGAGTGACGCGTCATGTACATAGCTATTGGTTCTGCTTCATTTCTTTTCTATTTATACCACTTCGGAAGAAGATATTCTTTGTCATCTTAACGGAAACTTGTAACTAGAGTATCATTGAACTTAGCCCAGGTTTCAAAGTTAATTTCAGCTCGGAACTTCACAATTCTAGCATCGTTCATTATTATTGAAAGACAATCGAAAAAGTGAACTAAGCATATTCTGTTGTGTTTGTTATCAGAATTATTTTGAAAGTAAATTTCTATGCATTGTATTGAAGTCTTTACACTGTTGACGATATTAGCCATCGTATTTGAATGCTAACGAACGATGACGGGTGCGAGGACTTAACACAATTCTATGTTATTCCAGGATCAAATTGAATAGATGAAACCAAATTTTCTTAGATAGAAAATATTCGTTGGTTAAGTGTACGGAACAATACCAGTATAATAACTTTTTTTATTTTGATACAGGCCTTTTTTCCATGAGACTTTCTCTGTCCCATCGATATTGGAAGAAGTTGCGCTCGTCAAAGGCACGGAGAAATTCAATAATCTATCAAACTGTCAACGGATTAAAAAATTTTACGTGAATTGCTGCTTTTTGTTATGTGCATCATTATTTTACGATTATTTTACGATAGTCCGTGGTGAAGAAGTTTGTAGAACTATAACAAGCAATTTGTTAGATGAATCGAGGTTCCATAAGTCTACGTAAGAGCAGAATGATTCAGTTTTTAATGTTAAGCTGCCTTTCTGGAACACACTATTTCTGCATTGTTATTTTCTTTATGTGACAACTGTACTTGAACACAAAAGTGATAACTCGGTAATCTTCTTCGTACAGCAATTCTACCAGACCATTAAAGTGATTGCTTCACATAATCCTGATATTGCAGTTTTATATGCACGCCTCAGTGACTTCACTGTTATTCTGTAGCTGTTTAGGAACATTTGCGTGACTGTAAATGAAGGTGTTATTATTGCTTTAGTAATATAATTTCAATTCTACGCAACCATTTTAATTATTCCGTGTAATTTTTTCACTTTATTGCGATTACACCGGAACTCATTGGTTCATGCATTATTATTTTTGTACCACTCGACAGACTCACTTAAGCGAGCGCTCTACAATTTTTTTATTATTGCATTGCTGCAAAAGTAAGTCAGTTATTACTCTAGGACTCTTGTATCATCACCTCTTTACAAAAACGCATGTCCACAGGTCAAAAATTTCTTAACAATTATCCTTACACAGGCCATAAAAAATGTTTTAGAATGCATTCAGTACCGTCATTTGCCAAATGTTGCTAATTTTGGTGTGAGCAAAACAAATATGACAAAGAAAAATATTTCATAATTCAATTTATTTAATATACAGCTCCAATAACGTGCGAACCAGAAACAACCGCCGAAAACTAGCAATAAGGAACTTCAAGAGGTCCCAAGCTTTAAATTTATTTCCAGTTAAATTGTTAAAACTTGGAACCTGCTGCCTGAAAACAACGTTTCTGCTGGCACTATGATCACATTCAAAAATCGCCTCGACAAATATTGGATTAGGAACTGCACAGTATTATAACGTACTGATTCTATGTCCCTAACTCCTGGGGCCCGTGTATGATTGCGGTACTTGATCATGACTGAAATGCCTGTGCGTGAGTGAAGTGCGCGTACGTGATTGAATTGACCTCGTGATCAAGGTTTGCATTCATGATTGATGCTTTTACTTTAGACCCATGGGACTTGGGTATCAACCCAAGAATGGGCCAAACGGCTAGTTTCTATTGCCTTATTCTATTCTATTCTATTGCCTTATTTTTTTAATTTTTATGGATATACTCAGATTAAAGAAAACTATACATATTAATTATATAAGCAGCAACATTGCCAGTGCATTAATAATCTTTAAAATGAGAGTGACATTATAAGAGTTCTGCATTGATGGGTGGATATCTGGCTCAAACTCATGACTACTGTTTCCCGCGCATCAGGAAGTGCTCTACTATTTCGATTAAAATGTAGTTCCGCACCGTCAGAGTATTCAGTTTCCTTTTATCCGAGTGCAGTGTGCGTTACACGTATTGCAAGTGAATTTGTGTCGGTGCCACTGGTCTTGATGCATCTCCTACACGTATCGCGTATCCGCAAAAAATCCAGGGTCTTTTCACGAGTGGGTTTACTAGTAATATAATATCTGCATATATAATAGACAATGTATCTCCATCTCTCTCTCTTTCTCTCTCTCTCTCTCTGTATCTGTGTCCGTCCCAGTACTTCCTATCTATTACTGAAGATAAAATATTGAACTGAAAGCAGAATGGGTATGCACGTATTGTAAGCATTGCATTGTGGATACCAAAGGTGCCGGATCATTATAAAATACTAAATTTTTCCGTCATTAGTTTTCTTCTCTTACATGGCCATGTTATCAGTACATAGGATACAGAATGGAAGTTCTGTATATAATGATGAAAAATATTGACGGGTAAAACTGAAAAGTGTAGTTTATTTCATAGATCCTTAACTTTATCACTTTTAAACCAACGAATATCAACGGGTGCTATCTGGGCCATGTTATCGGTAGATAAGATACAGAAAGGTAGCTCTGAAGCACAACAATTTGTTGTAAATCTTTGATGCATTCATCTTTATATTAATTTCAAATTAGTTAACAAAATCGTAGAATTTCCTTGGGAACTGTCTAGTAATATAATACTAGTAGACACAAACGTGAAAATTCATGTGTTTTTTAATGAATTTTTCGTTTGATTTGCCATTGAACGCAAGTTTTGCAAAGGAGTTTTCACATTGAAGAATATGCCCTAGCTATCCACAATACATCGATTTGCTATTCACAACAGAATATCCCACTACATAATAATACGCAGTTTGTTACTTGCTGGGTTGCTTGCTTGGTTCGTCTTTCTGTCATGGTCTTAAGGATACAGATAGGGGAAAATTCGGCAGGGTATACATCTATTGCAAGCATTGTATTGTGAATACTAAAGACACATCCTTCAAAGTGGAAACTTCTTAGCAAAGCCTGCGTCCACTGGTAAATCAAGTGATCAAATCCAGTAAAAAACACGTGAATTTTTCCACGTCAGGGTCTACTAGTAATCTACATATACAGGGTGTCCACAAAATATGTATCCATTAACCGATATATGTATATATGATACCGGAATCATACAACATTTTAAAGCTTCATGTTAAAGGTGTGAAACCTAAAGAAATAAATCAGAATTAAACTGTTGTATGGTCAGTGGATACATTTTTTGCGGACACTCTGAATAATAGACAATGTATGTATCTCCATCTCTTGCTCTCTCGCTCTTTCTCTCCCTCTGTATATGTGTGTGTCTGTCCCATTACTTCCTGTCTATTACTGAAGAAAAATTCTTGAACCGAAATCAGAACAAGTACGCATGTATTCTAAGCATTGTATTGTGGAAACTAAAGGCACCGGATCACTATAAAATATTTCATTTTCCGTTATTAACTTTCTTCTCTTACAGGCCATGTTATCGGTATAAAGATACAGAATAGAAGTTTTGTATATATATTCATGAAAAATATTCAGATTCTGATAGTACCACGGGTAAAACTGAAAAATGTATTTATTTTATAGATCCTAATTTTCTCGTTTTTGAATTAAGGAATTTCAACGGGTACTATCTGAGTCATGTTATTGGCAGATAAGATACAGAATGGAAGTTCTGTGCATATTAATGAAAAATATTAATTTAAAACCCAATAATTCATCGTGAATCTTTTATACATTTATCTATATAATTACAAATTACTCAACTGTAAATCGTGGAATTTCCACGGGAACTGTCTAGTATAATATTATGTTACAAGCAGGACCCGTGGAAATTCCATGGGATGAGAAATATACTGGTCCATTTGTTCTGATGCGCTGTCTCTGCAGTTCATTTTGTCTTAAATGGTTAACTTCACCAGGATTCATATTTCCAATTCTCTGCCTATATTTCTCTATTTGGTTTTGATGATAATTCATTCTGTGTTTTTCATTCATGTTCTGATCTCTTTGCTGGAAAAAATTTCTCTACCGCTCAAGATACAAGGTTCCTCATCCATATTTTCCCTCCTTTGCCGGGATAAATTTCTTTGCTGCTGGAGGTACTGTACCTGATGTTTCTCATCCATATTTTTCCTTCTTTGCTGTGATAAATTCCTTTGCTGCTCGCGGTACTCTTCACGTTGTACATTGTTCATTGCAGCTTGCCTCAATTGCTGATGTTGCCTCTCCTTTTCAAGGATTTCCTGCCGTTGTTCATTACTTCTTTTCTGCCTAGAATCTCATTCTATCGTGAGCAGCTTCCAATCTTCCCTCCATTGTGACAGTTTTTTATGCAAGTTACAGTTCTCTGATTACGTATATGTTTTAACAATTAGGAGAAGTTTATATAAAATGGCAAACATATCAATGCATGTAAAGGCCATCTTTTAATGTTACACTGCGGAATTCAGTAACCATGATACTACAAATTCGACGAAAGCATAACGTACTAACTAACTAAGGCAAGAACAAACAGAATTTTAATAAGATAATCCCATTTTATAATAATGCACGGTTGCTTGCTTGCTTAGTCCGCCCCTCTGTCTCTCTCTTGATAGGAGGAAATTCGATATGGTATACATGTACTGTAAGCATTGTATTGTGAATACCAAAGGCACATCCTTCAATGTGGAAACTCCTTCGCTAAGCGTGTGAATCAAGGGAAAAAATTCAGTAAAAGACATGCAAATGAGCAATCAAAGTCTTCAATGTTTCCTTGCGAACATTTATTAAGTTTTGAAGCATTGTATATAGAATTAAAAAGCCGAGCTCTGGTAACATTTAATCTTTAGAAACTTTTAAAACAGCCGTCAGTTGTAGAAGTTATTACGTTGCATGCCTTTTCTGACACCATAGCGAATACAATTTTTGTGGAAAAGTAAGTTTATGATTTAGTTGGGAATGAATGATTATTCTATGCATAATTGTAATAACGTACTGTTATGAATCATGTTCTAATAATTTATCAATTATATTTTTCTGAAAAACAAGAAGCAATCAAGTTTACAGCGATGCATCTACAAACGTTCAGAAAAAATATTCAAGCATCAAAACATATCATGATAAATTACTTTGATATAGAATAACTATTTTAGCAACTAAGTTGTTATCCACAATTTGGTCATATTCTATTTTTGAAAATAGAATGAACGCTGGAATACTTATTTTCAAGAGAGTGTTTAAATTATTTTTGAGAAAACTTTTTATTATTCACACAGTCGAGATAGAAAATTTAAAAAAATTATCAATGTTACAAACATAATATGACACGAAATGTGCGAACTAAAACGTAGAAAACAGCGGAACTTTTTATTTGGTCAACTCTCAATTGGAGTATCCTAAGTTATGAAGGGTCTTCAAAGTTTAAAGGACAAACTTCGGCCCTTGACAGAGGAAGGTGAAGTAAACATTTTATTCTATATGAGCAGGTGTCCAGAAACATCATAAGTAATAGCAATAATTCTCGCAATTGGTGCTTCGCAGAGTTAATAAGGAAATCTTACGGCGTTGGACCTGGAGATCATGGTGGTCAGGTACGCCACGGCAAAGCGATTGCTCGTGAAAGTGAATGTATTTTATTATAAATACACCCATGTATGCTGCTATTGTAGTCAGTTTCTTTTACGGTAGCTAAAGAGATATTGTCATATGAAATCAACAATACATTCGTGAGCAATATCCAGTGCACATGCGTTTTATAGAGATGGAGGACCGATCAGGCTGTTGTTGTACGAACATTATAGGTCCAAACAATCACATTAACTTCATAATTTACATGTTTAAGAAGTTTTGCACTGAATGGTACAAGGGAAAACAAGCTTTGTTACGCTATTGTAGTATTAAAATTATTCGTTGAAATTACAGAATACAGATGAACGATTTAGCCATCGTTCATATTTTCATAGCAATACATCTGGCTTCAAAGACAGATTGAAAAATATTATAAAATTTTACAAATACTGAATAAAACTATACCTAGAATAAAGTGGAAGTTATTGAAGCTGTTTGCAACCGAAAGGAAACTTATCATTCAACTGAAGCTTGATTTGTAAAATGGAAAGACTCAAAAGTGTCTAGTTCTAGAGGGCTCATGCAGAGGCAAAAACTAAAATTCCTCTAACGATTCAAGAAGGTTTTACGTTTCGCTGCTTGATTCGATAGTAAAAATAAAAAATGTAATGAATCGTTAGTTCTACATAGAACTCTAGGTGCTTCGGGACTCGATTAATCAATGTTTATGCTCGTATTGTCGAACACGCAAAAGTTTGACAATATAAAATAAAATAAATATGAGAAGAAGAACGAGTCTTTTGATTCATTCTTGGGCTGCTATACAAGTCCCATACCGTCTAAAGTTGAGGCATCAATCACGCACATGCACCTTACTTACACACAGGCACTTCAGTTACGGACATGCACTGCTATCATACACAGGCCACAGAAGGAATAAGGATATAGAGTTATCCCGTTATTTTACTAGGGGTTCCATACCTAATACTTGGCAAGGTGATTTTTGAATGTGTTCATAGTGATTAATACAAACATACGGCATAACATACAATTTCCTCGATATTTTAGACTGTCAGCAGACAAAAACTAAACACAAAGTACAGTAGAAGTTTTTTTAACCGCCACCCATGGGACTTAGCATTTGCCGGTTAATATCACCCAAGTAACCACAAACAATTCATAGACACGCTAGTTATAAAAGGAACACAATTTTAATTGCTTGAAACAGTTAAAGAAGAAAAAAACACAATGAATAGGTATATAAAGCTTGGCCAGCGAGTGCCTGTTTAAAGGAATTCTAGTGTAATTTCATATCACAAACTATCTGCATGGATGACAAACCATAATTTTTATAGATTAAAGAATATGGCAATCAGGCTTTAACTACTTTATCGAAGGTTTACGTGAGTGAAAATATAATTTATCGAAAAGCATTCATTATTACAGACGTGACCATTGCCTAGAGATATTCTATAAGCTCTGTAAAACAATAGATTTTCGTTATCAGTTGAATAATGGAAAATCAAAAACTTAAAATTAGTTCAAAGTCTGGTTATAGTTGTACTGGGATTAAGTGAACCTGTAAAGTAATTCCCTTACAGTGAAATTGATACAACAATGTCATACAACCTGATACCACGTCATGCCATACAACGTCATATATCGATTCAATTTTGTTAAAAATTTTAAAGAGGTGATGCAGTATACTTTTGATGTACTATTATGGAAGTATTATCAGCATGTCTCTGTTATAAATATGTTTCGACTAAGAATGCTAATGAAAACTAAAAATATATATGTGAAGAAGGAATTGATTATAAGGCCCGTTCTTAGATTGTCTAAACAGGGATGATTTTTTAAACGTAAATAAAAAAATTGCAATAACAATGATCATCATCATACGCATTCACATAAAACACGTAAATATTGGTATCTTCTTGCATTTAGGATACGCTCTTTAAAATTAATACAAATAATATTATTTATAATCAGAATAAAATAATGTACGAGTATATCCCTATCCGTATTGATAGGTAAAATAATTGAAATTTTACTATACATATTTTTATATATAATCGTAAAATAGGTTGTCCAATTAAGGCTCATAAAGCACTCGATATCCGGACAGTTTTCCACTGAAAGTAAATGATAGTTTTTGCACTTCTTTCCTTTTGAACTAGCGCTTTGCGACTCATTCAATTAGGACTGAAAATTTAGCGTCTCAATGATAATACTTGCAATATGTCGTGCTGAGGAACAACGTTATGATCTTATTATCTTTGATTTACCTCAGTTATATAGAGTAACTTATGAGAAACAGAAACATGGCTCATTTTTTCTTATTCTCTCTCTGATCTATGAAAGACTTGTACTGTTCTTGTGACGTCTGATGAATCCGAAGAGTGTTCAAACCGATACCAGTAACCTTGCAACAAGAGAAAGAAAACGACTCAAGAACAGTTTTGATCATTTCCTGAAGCATATAATTACTGAAATTCTTAGATTATTCAGATCCAGTGTTTGTTTACGTAAGCCCAGTAGTAAAGTGCACTAAACTAAATAAGGTGGAATGTAAAAGGCCGACTTATTTGAAAAAAAGGTCATCAAAATATTATGTTTTTATAAAGCCATGTTCTTATACACTGCGCTAAATTAAAGCAAAGTTTATTTAATGGAGCTAATGATGAAACCCATGGCAGGTGTGTACACCATTTCTGTGATACATAGAATTCGAATGGAACACGTAGAGATTTTTGATCAAGTGATAACACGAAATAACGTCCATATAACTGTTGAACTTGTCTTGTTACAAAGTTTCGCACGTGAAGGTTTGTTTGAACATTCGTTCACTTATTATTTGAATTTAGCCTACTATATCTCAAGAAATAAGTATCAATAGTATTTAGGTTCCTAAACGCTTAACCTTAAACCCAATTCATATAAGTGTACAAGAAATATTTATGATTTGTTATCGATGAAGTGCTGAAAATAAATTTTTGAAAAATAATGTTAATTTTTGGTGCTTTGTTTGATACTGTTTAAATTGATTCATATTTTATGCATGGAACATTCAGAAATAGCTTATTATTAAACAATGCAATACTAAGGCGGAAAGTTCAGTATACTATGCGGGTGAGAGTTAACTAGAAGTTGTTTTGAATAGGATTTCTACCTATCAAATTTAAAGACCTTTTTATAAAATAGCATTTCTCATTAATTTCTGACCTGTCGACATTTAAAAAATGACAGCTAGTTGTTAAATGAGATACTAGACGTAAGCCAGATATTCTGATTCATGTTGCATTTAAACGCGATAGACGTTCGCGATTATGCAGTGGTTTCGTACTAACGAATTAGTACAGCGAATTATGTATATCACCCATTAAAATCTTGGGATCAGTTACCTGATAAAATTGAACTTCACAAATTCGTGTACCACCGGCAAGCTGATATCGATCACTGAAATTCTACAAGGTGCTTCACAAAAAAAGCAGGAAATTTCGTTCCTTCAATTACACTGGGCAACAAAAATATTATTGAAGTTTTCCATTAACTTCATTGGCCAAATCTTACTAATTTTTGTGTGAGAAAAAAGGGTATGATAGAGAAAATTTATTTTATTTCTAGTTCCCGTGATTTACAATAGGTGAAAATATTTCATTTTAACGGATTAAGAGAAAACGATAAATTTTAATTAAAAATGCCAATAACAATGAAGGTGCATTTTATATTTCTATAATTACAGTTACATTTTAAGAGTCCTACATTTATGGATGAATACCTGACAGGTGGTTAGGTGCAAAGAGAATCATGTGGTGCCTTCATGACACAGCTTTCATTTGGCTTGCCTCTTGTAAGTGAATTCTGGAGCATCCCAACTCACAGACCAGCAGTTATGGGCAAACATAGCTTGATTCTAACGGTCTTGATATCTTTGTTTCATTATAGAAATAGCTGGATGGAATCTTTCCTCGTGTTTATCATTGACAGCTCCACAACTAGGAAGAAAAAATCTAGGTGAGAGTGGTGAACTACTACTACTCTTACTGACTGAGTGTAGTTATAACATTTGTTGTTGTTTAATAATCTATGTATACCTTCCTTTAAAGCTTCCGAGGCTCCCGTTTCTTTCCCCTCCAAAACTTGGTCAAAAGCAGAATCATATACAAGTTGTCGAATTTATGGCTTGAGAAAAATACCTTCTATAACATTTGAATCACTCAATTTAGGATTTTTTTCAAGTACTTAGAGGCCTGTCTTTACTGGTTCATATTGTTGACAGAATTTTTCATCAGACCTAGTTTTACGAGTTTATGAAAGGGTGGAAAAAGAGTATCTTTTGGGTCCACGAGAGGCTCGGTAACAACATATTTCTCGCTAGAGTAAAGATTTCTGGCAGACCAGTCAGCTTGAATGTAATGTACTTTCTTTGAGATCCACTTGTATTTGGCATGAATAATTGAGTCGTGAAAGGCTTTCATGTTTGCATAAGTCTCCTTCATGTAAACAGCATGACCAACACAAGTGAGAGGAAGACTGTTGCCGTTTTGAAGAAATACAGCTTTCAAATTAAGTTTGAATGAGTCTATCAATGGTTTAGTTGGATCATGGTTCAAATTCAAACATCTCTTCAAGCCATTAACGTCACAACAAACACAGAATTGCTTTTCTTCTCAAAAAAAAGTAGATCTCTTTAACGTTGTCTGTACTGTGAGGCGCTGACATCACGTTAGAGAAGATTTTATTGCTATGCAAGTTCTACCTTCTTGTACGTCAAGCCAACGTTTCAAATGAGATCACTTAACACGTTGAGTGCGATTGTCTAGCCGGTGCAAATCTTTACTTTGTACACACAGTCACTAGAAAGCTTTGAAAAAATTACAGAACCTAACCTGAGTGACCCACCGGTGGGTCGTATCGCACTTAACGTGTTAATTCTTCGTGACTCACTTGGTGCAGTGTATCATCTCATTCCAAAAAATCAGGGTCATGAGGTGATGGATTTGATGGATTCTTCTTCTTCCAGGCTGACTTCATTTTCCATTTCAAGCTCATAATGTTGAGGTGTAGTAGGAACTGGTAAACTATCTGAATATAGAATAGGTCGTATAGGAAATGAAAATTCAGATATTGAGCTGTTCTTCTGTTTTTCATTGATGATTTTGCGTGCATAGGTGGAGTCAAGCAGAAAAAACAGCCATCTTTATGGTTTGTAGGCTCACGTCAAACAGTAAGCACAACAAAAGCCATTGATTGTTTTTATTTTTTCAGCCATTCTTGCCGTATGGCTGAACAAGAGTTGCTACACCTTCCTACCAGTTAAATAGGACTTCTACTTTTTGTTAATCATACTTTGTCACTGGTTGCTAACAAAGCTTGCTGTTTTGATTCCTCTACAAAAAAAAAACTAGCGTGACCGACTTCAACCGGGTTCATGGGCTATATCTGAATGCAGTACAACAACGCATACAGTATGTCATCAAAGGAAATTTAAAAGCTATAAAAAGATGTCCCCACTAAAATGCAAAAAAAATTATATGCCTTCATACTTAAGAAATTATTACTACCTTTTTTTACTGTTGGGTTTACCGCGCTGGAAAAGTTTCTAGACACTTATCACAGTTATAGACAAACATTTTTCGGCCTTTTCTCGCAACAATTTAAATAAGTAATAAATAGTCTCGATTCACAAAAGACAGATATTCAACCGATAGTTTTCATGTCGGAAGTGTTTATTAGAATATTTTTCTTAGCTACAGTTGCTCTGTCTTCTCAAAAATGTATTTTTGACAAACAGCCAGCTTTAATGCACTGCGAGACCGCAAAATTGAAACAGAATTGTTGTTCCCATTACCATGAGCTAAATGACGACCTACAACTGCTCGTAAATGTAAAATTACAGTGCATCCTCTAAATTCAGCGCTCCGACTGCTTGCCAACTGAGCAGCAAACTACACAATATGAGCTTGAAAAAGAGAGATGATTTTAGGTTTGCTGGTGATGATGAGCATTAAAAAAGAAAAAGTATCTTCTAGTTTATCTGAACACCCACCTTATTAAAGTAGATTTTCTGACGCATTATTTCAGATGCAATTCAGCACAATGGAACATGAAGTTACTATTAGAAATAAGAAATCCCTCTTTCACGGGCTAATTGAGGACAGCTTTTAATTTTCTTCTGTGCGCTCCGAGTTTCGTGCTTCTGTATTCCCTTGACATCCAATTTACCGGAAGCAGCAGCAATCAAAACTTGTTCAAGACCCGCTGACCTTGAACAACGGTTTCAGAAAGAGAGGTTTCTTTTTGGCACAGATTTTTGATAGAGACTTGGCATCCTCAGAGTGACTTAAAATGCAATGAAAATAGGTTGGGTCATGGAAACAGAAATCCTGCGAGGGGAATTTTCTGACAGCAGCTGTACAAAATTCACATAACATATTATCCCTCCAAAGTATTTTAAACAAATAGATTTTATTTTCACTAGAACAATTTAAGTCAGGCTATTCACCTCAGTCTAGGCTCAGTCCTCAGGAAGTTGTAAACTGTTTTTGCTGTTGTTCGAGGAAGAGATACAAGAAAGACTTGTTCCGTTGAATCTTCCAATAAATTTTTAGACACTATTTTGTCTTCATGATGATCATAATTTGAATGATTTGTTCCTTCTTTTTAGTTTAGCTCAGCTAGTCAATTTCACACCTGCTGTATTGCACATTCTTGATGTTTTGCGTGGACGGCTTTGTACGTCGACATCAGCTTCAGGGCTTGGTAGCTCGTGTTGGTTGACCTATGTCACAACATGTTACTGGTTTTCCCTCCATTATTCATGTAGGCTTTGCAAAATTCGTTCATTGATATGGAATCAGTACCTAAATTTATTTACTCAACCATCCACAATCCTTCTGTGATTCACTTGGCCGCAGTGTACATCATTGAATTCTTCATGTAGCCTACACCACCACCCAGTGGTCCCCTGCTCATCCCCTAGTTTGATTAAACCCCGGTTCACATTTCACAAATTTATGCTATCTTTTATGAAGACACTACTCAATTATTCCTCAAATATGCTCACACTTCCATTACAATTCCCAATTATTGCTGTCCAAAAAATGGTAAACTAAAACTGTTGTTTGCACTTACTTATTTCTCACGACTTCAAACTGTATCGGTCCTTTCAGATTTCTCATGCATTTAATCAATATGAATAATTTTATCCGTACTGAGAGATTTCGGAAACTAATTTTACGTTTTTGTAACTGTGGTGTTTTTGACAGACGATTACAAATCATATATATGAATATATTTTTAAGATTTGTTTATTTCAGTTCATTCAATATGGCAAATGGGTATTCAATTTAAGTTTTATATACCAACAGTTTTTATGTGTTATTACTTTTTCCGTATTATTACAGTTACTGAATGAAAAATTATTGCAGTTGCGAGTCCTATGTTACACTAAGACACCATGTATATAACCTCACCACTCACCGCTGTGTTTGTGCAGAGCTATTTTAACGACTCTGATCTTAGGTGTGCGTGTATGAATAATTTCTTGAATTATTCATTCAGTTATTGTCTTCAGTATTATATTGTCATTTTTATCAACGTGACTGTAATTTCTACTGGGTACTTTTGAAGCTAAGTTCAATGTTCGCACCATCGAAACAACATTTTATTCACTATCACTTTTAGTAAAATGATCAACAATTTTTTTAGAACTTTAATACGCTATGAACTTGAACAATTTCGAGAGGTTTGAAAATCAAAAACAAACTATTTAATAGCGAATGAAAATATGTAACTCACTGCATAAATTAAATCCATTATCAGATAAAACCATTGCGCAACAATACAAGGATTAGGATATCTTAAATTTCTTCTAGCTCTCTGTCACAAATTTACTGGTAGATTCATACCACGTTTGTTTTCTCATCAATAAGTTTCTATATAGGTACATATGTGTTGTAACAGATTATGAATGCACGTTTTATGTTTTCCTTTTTGTGCAGCAAGGAATATTTTTAAGACATTTTTTGGTATCAAAAACATTTGATATATAATTTTTGTCATCTTTGGAAAAAATATTTTCTTTGTTTTATGTACGAATGAACTGATTGTATTTCTTATAATTTTTCATACCGTAGGGAATCAGGAGCTTTATTGCCACTAACCTATAAAACTGCCTTGTAAAGCCATGTGCACAAATAAACTAAAATTTCAGCCCATTTTTCACAGAGCATCACACGAGGTTTTCAATCTCAAAATACTTTGCAAGGCCAAAAAATAGGTCAAGCGAATTTTTGACTTCTGAAGGCTATGCGTCCTGTTATTGGTACTTTATATTTGCCTTGAATATAAAGCTGGGCATTTTACATATCGTGAATCGCCTCAGCCGACAGTAAAATCAGAAAAATGGATGGCTGCATGCAGCGCACAAAAATATAATATTGAGCAGCGACTTCGCTCGTGTTAGTCTCTCTTTTTTGATCTCAATAAAAAAGTTTATTTTTCACTTCTGAAACTTTGAAGATTTCAAGTCCTCCTTGAACACTTTTATTGTTTGCAGTAAATATTTAATTTTGGATTCGAGTTTTCTCTCACATTTACAAAAAATTTCCTTCAACTCTGAGACGTTTTTATCAAGCTTTAAAATCCTCGCAGGGCGCTGTGAAGTCTCTATCGCCTATTGCAAATTATTTTGTAACATCTTCTACTTTTTTTTCAGGCGCTTCATGATCTAAACTTCTAATCAGCTCATTATTTGCATTAAAACTGTAGAATACTGGAGAGAAGTCCTACGAGTCTCGTTTCTTCAATAGTTATCAAACATAATTCAAGTCCGACAACAGAATGGGCAAACTTCGAACATAATTGATCTTTAGGCAGCGAGTTCCGCAAATTTGCTTTGAAAAACAGGACTACAATCATTATTCTAAATATTTAATTCCTCATCCAAAAATTACAGATTAGATTACAAATGACATGTGATCAATTTTATACTGCATCCTTCACATTGAATTGAATTTAGTGTCAACATTTATTGACCAGCTGGCTTCAGCACTATTGACATCGAAATAATTATTTTTGTGAATAGGTATTTCCTTATTATAATACATAGCACTGAGAAAAACACATTTTATTCACGATGAGTATCCTTTGAGTCAGTCATGATCCTTCATGATCAGTCTTTTCTCTTCCCTGTATGATTGAGTACATTGACTATGCCATGCATGACACTGATCTAAATGTTCCCTTCCAATTCAAGTATTGAATTCCTTTAAAAGGTAGCACAAATTACATCAGTAACATAATATACCTATAACGAGCTCATCGTAGTAATTCTTACCCGGTACTTCTTCAAAA
>VCRD01002294.1:0-21653 GCA_006783055.1 Trinorchestia longiramus | reverse complement strand
ATATATATATATATATATATATATATATATATATATATATATATCTCAACTTAGCACAACATGGCGTCTTAGGGTTTTTTCAGCGGTTTTCAACTTGATGGCTGAAATTCTGGATAATTTCCTATGGCAATTAAGCGCTGAGTGAGGAAATGATGGGATATATTTCTTTTTTCATTTCCCTTTGAAATCAAGAATTTTTATGAAAAACTAGGTATGATTTAAATCACCAAAAATCCTAAAACTGAAGCCAATTTATCCTTGTTCAGGAATTTACCTATGCTTCAAACAAAAATTTGGCTGCTATTCTCGTCAATCGTTGATAATAATTGGTGAACTTTAAGTTTTAAAGATTTAAAACTAAGATCTCTTTTAATGATATTTCTCAGTTGACCTCTTTACGTCAGTTTCTAATCGTAGTTTTCCAGACTATTTTGGATTATTTTCTTTTAGTGAGGATTTAACATTGTCAAAGTTGTTTAGTACCCGTCCTCTCATAAACTTACTTGAACTTAAAAGATTTTTCATAGTTTTTTTCCCATTCATTTCCGAAGAATATTTTGTGCAGTTCTTGGGTTTGACTTGAATCTAAAAGTATTGTTCAGCATCCGTCAGGTTCCCTTGATCGATTCTTCTTCGTCATTTGTTCCACAATAAACTTTCGTTGGGCAAGCGTTGGCTGGGTGGCAAGGCAATAGACATTCATCTCACTCACATATTTATAATAATCCCGCACGTTAAGTACAGAACTGTCGCGTATAATAAGTTCAGAAAAACTCAAGTTATAGTTTTGTTTCATGGTATTTGTTTTACTTCATACTCCAGTGATTTTTTTTAGAAAAGCTGAATAGGTAGATACTTTTTGCCCACCCTGTCCACAAGTCGCATCTGGTGTTACAATATTTATTGATGTTTAGATTAAATGTTCAAAAAAGAACAGATATTCCATTATCAATTACAATTTTTTCGTTGTTATATTGAAGAAAAAGTTACTTCAAGTTTAATGATGATCGAGTTATTCAAAATGACTCTAGTGTAATTAGCAGGAGAGAAATTTTGAATAATACTCATATAACACTTTCATCTCGTTTAAATGAAGAATATCACTAAAGGACAGTTACTAAATTCTACGAAGCCAAAATTGGCCAGCGATTTTAAATAGGACTTATAAAACTAATCGCTCCCCGCGGTCGTTCTTTCGCTTTTAGAATCTAAAGTTTTTACGAATTTTCTCGTAGATTTGATTACTATTTGATGTGTTTTTAATTTCAATAGTCAATAGCTATGTAGATGTGGCTCATCTAAACATGAAAAAATGACATTGCATACGGGAATAGTTAATAGTTAGGGGAGTTTTTACTCCATACGGTTGATATCATGTCTCTGGAAACGACTTCTGTTTCACATTTTTTTAGCTTTCCAACATTTTCTAGGCGTAAACTGATTAGTAGTTCACCTTTGGGAAGGTCTAATGAGTTTTTTGACCATTAGAAGTAGACATATCTACCCGAAAAGAATATGAAATAAAAATACTATCATGAGAAAAAGTTACGCTTATGAAAACAGAATAATTTATATTGTGAGTATATTGTCTCGAGCTACTATAAATAGATTTCTTTTGTGATTATTGACTGATTTAATTGTGTGTATATTTTTTATTTTTGGCTGCAATGAAGGTAAGTATTGAATGCAGTAAGTATTATTTAGTAAAAAGGCCTTTATTAGGTGCTTAAAACTGAGTTAGTTGATTTTATTAGTAGCAACAATTCTGGATTTCGAATCCTGCGTGTTGACTCACTAGTTTTACGTAAGACCATTGAAGTGCAACTGTTTTTGTTTAAGCACGTTCATGGAATGAAATTAAAGTCTTTTGGACATGAATGTATACGACATTTAATATGACCGTCTGATATTTTTTTCCACAACGAATATAGCTACAAAGAAACTACAAACCAAATCTTACAAATGAGATTTTCTCGAAAGTAACAGGAAACTAGATTCTACAGCGACCATTCTCGACAACACTCAACGATCTTATTTCATGTTAAATTTCTGTACAGTATTTCGGGAGAGGTATTTACATTTCTTGGCTCCCAGAATAGGAACAAACGAGCTACAAATTTGGGTCCTCGTACTTGAGTCGCAACAAATGACTCTAACATTTTACGTAGAGACCCAGGTCAGGCTGTGTAAACAAGATAAGGCTTCTTTCACGTCAATTAAGTCTATTCCAGTGGTTCTTTTAATAAAACGGGTTTTATTTTTGTAGTGTGGGAAAGAAGGGCATGAAAGTAATTCAGGACCTGGTTGGAATAAGATAAGAACAACATAACTGCTGTCAGTCCTGGGAAGAAAACATCTTATGGCTCAAGTATGGAAATTTTCTTGCCGAGGCGAAGTCGAAAATTTCTCCTGAGTGACAGTTATTTTATTCCTTCCACTGTCTGAAAAAGGTAGTTCTATTTCATTATTTCTTACTATCTGAACAAAAATTTCAAGAAAGGGGAAGCAAAGAAGGACTTCGTGCCTTAATAAAAGAATTCATGCATGAAATTTCACTTGATTCTGCCTGTAAGATGCAGTAACTTTTTAAAGCCCGATTAACTGTTAGATTTGAGTTCAGACTGTGTCCTTAAAGTGAACCAAATATTCTGTGCGATGCTATATCAAACACATTATCTTCCCGCAAGTATTTATGGTATGAGTTGACTGTTGTGTATACTTAATTGTTGTGTTGTGTGGTTTACTTCATATGATTGCTATCATGTCTCTGGAAACGACTTTTGTAACATTAAATATAAAAACATGCTAAGTAAATAGACTTTTTTTCTATTACATGCAGTATTATCAAATATTTAGACAACTCACTCCTTGAGGTGACCGTTATACAATGGAACGTTTAATTATGCCATTTTGTTTTACTTTTCTACTCATTATATAATGGAACAAAGCAATTTTCTGCTACAAAAACTTACTATGTTGACCGGTAGGAAAGACTTATTTTATATACTGCTTTGAAATATACAGATTGTTATTTAGAGGTAACATAATATTTTATTACCTCAACCTAGACAGGCAAAATTTCGATCAGAAGGCATTCACGTATTTAGGGGTTACCACAGAAGGCAAGTCTGACTAGTTGACCAACGAGGGATTTCTAGTTACAAACGATATCTTGTAGTGAAGCCACACTGTTTGGATGACAGTGATCACCTGAGGGTTATCTTATTTGCGTTCTTATGCATCATTAGGGATATGTTAATTTGGTTTTCATCTAACTAATGAATAAACGACCTTAAATGAATGTATGTACACTAGGAGCGCACATGATACGAGTGGATGAATGATAAATTATGGAGTAAACAGAAAGTTCATCCTAATTGCGCTGTGTAATTGACCTAAGAATGATTTATTATACTCAGCAATAAAATGTTGGAACAAAACTTACAGCAGCAATAAAAGAATACTTGTATGTTTCTTTGACATTCGCTAATCTAAAATGATTTGCTACTGTTTTCCACTGTTTCTCACAGTTTTTACCACAGTTTCCCACAAATCAACGAGGAAAATAAATAGCTGATAACCTACCCTCCTGCTTCATAAACAAATTATATTAATCGTTATTTATTGAAAAACTAGAGACATGAAAGATTCAAGTCAGAAAAATAAAATCAAAATAAATTATTTTGATAGGGAAAGCCAAATTATTTTTCTGAACAAAAAAGCAGCCATGATCATTCTGAAGCAAATGAGTCTGTCATGGATTCCTCCAGTCAAATTTGTCTCTCATGACGCAAAAAATCAATTAAACATTTAAGTACGGCCTGAATTGGTCCTTCAAAAAGCTGGTCATGGCAGCCTGCCAACGGTATGCGTTTTACCTTACATTTTTTGGCCAGTTTGTAAGATGCATTGGACGTCGGAAAAATCGTAAGGAAAAGCGTGGGTAGCTGATAAAATTCTGCATTCACACTGCAGTAAATATTTGGTACGTATCTAAAGTAAAATTTCATTAAGATTCAGGGATATTGTAAAAAATAATGTGGGAATATGAAATATTATATATACATATATATATATATATATATATATATATATATATATATATATATATATATATATATATATATATATATATATACATATACATAAACAATAAATTTACTATAATGTATTCAATGTTAAAAAATACAGCTAAAAATAAAATATTTTTACCGCGTAATAAAATTAATTGCACGGATATTTCACCTTCGATCTGGCTGCATTACTGCATTGTCTTTTACAATACAAACAAGTTGCCTTGTTAATTGTGCGGGAAAAATTATTTGACAATAATGTGTTCCTAAAATAAAAAATGTTTTTTTACGATCGAAAAGAGTCGAACATCATTATGTATGGATTCAAATGCTTCGCTTGAATGACAATACTCGTGGTGGAAGTTTTATTTTTGTCGATAGTTGTGCAACTGTTGCCTATGCTATTATACAACACTGTTATACACAGGTATCAGTAAGCACAGCTTTTATTTTATGAGTGCTTTGAATTGCAGATCGCTTATACTTCACGATAATGCTGAAGCCTTGAATACACTGTCTTCATAAATGTTACATACATGGATCAATAAAATATTTTTTATTTTGATTAAACATCGCAGATACGCCAGTGTTTTCTCTGGTAAGTTTGTTTCCGTAACCTGATCCCATGGTAGATAAGATAAAACTAAATCAAAAACTTTTCAGTTATTTCCCTAGATTCATGAAAACAGCGTACCATGGAAATAGAAGCAATAAAATGGTTTTGAAATTTAGGCGAAGAAGTTTTCCAAACATTGAAAAGGAAAGGACAAAAATATACGAACAACAAACTCGTTCGAAGGGAAATTTCCACCTCATCTTCAAAAATACGTTTCCCTCGATATTGATGGATAAATTAAAACAAATTTGGCTAAAAATAGAGGCAGCAAAAACTGTAAAACTCATACCAGCTCAAGACTAGCATTATTGACATTGGTGTGAAAAGACAAGAATACCTTCGAGGAACGTGGTTGTAATGATGGCTTTATTTGAGGGGCTAGGGTTATGTCTAAGCATTAGGGCATAAGTTAATGGTCTTCTACTAATTGAGTAAATGTCCAAGCTGTCAGGTCACATACAATATGCTAGTATACAGTTGTCAAGACTACATAGGAGTGGTAGCAGCCGATGAAAATTGAAAAAAAATATATGGCAAAATTCAGTAAAATATCATTTTCTCATTAAAAGAAACATATTCACTTTATTGTAGCCCATTCCTTGCAAGCCTGATTAGAAACGTTTAGAAGCGCTGAACAGCACCAAAACACAAAGTTTGCGTGCAATACTTTTATTTCATACTTTGAGTGAAAAAACTTATTTCCCGAACAAAGTGCGTAACATGATGGCGTGTGTGAATATCTTCCGAGTGATTTACGTTTTTCATCAGGTCCCTCATTAAATCTAAAATAGATTTCTATGTGAGTCTATAATTATCTACCCAATCAAGCTGTTGTAAGCGTCAGTCGACGCCGAAGCAGAAGAATATGTTAGTTCACTCTCGTTTGGCCTTTTATCTAAAAAGAAACGTAAATGGAGGGCATAAATTGTTTGACTGGCTGTATTTAATGAGTCAACGTACAAAAAGACAGCCTTCTGCTAGTTTTGTATATGGCACTGAACATAACATTGCTCGCTGTTCCGTGCTAATAGAACATAAAAGGAGAAGAATAAATTGTATAAAGGGCTGAACATAACATTGGTTGGTGTTTCGCACTTATCGAGCATAAAGAGAGAAGAAAAAGAAGAATTAACGTGCTTCGACCAAAGAAGTATCATGCAGTACATGGTTAATTTAATGATAATATTACTGCGAGATGAGAAGTATATCATAAAGTGCTAGCTTCCACAAAGTTCACGATGCATAGTGTCTATTTAAAAAAAACATCTCTCATTATGATGAAATTGTAAGATAAATGAGCCTCAGTATCAAATATTCAACATAAAGGTTGTCATTGTCCAGTATGAGGTTCCAATCCATAGCAAGGTTGCAAACGTAATATGCTGAAGACGCTAATTATTGGTTCATTGCCTGCCTGAATAATATACCTTGGCACAATTTCATCTACTTGAGGGAAAGGGAGGGAACAAGAGGGGATCGAGGGAGAATCTAACGATTCAAGCTGCAGCACTGACGGCAGACAAGTACCTCGACCCATTCAGGTCAGAGATCCATTTAGCCCTAAGCTGCAGGGCCCAGCAGCCCTCGTTTTTTTCCCCGGCCGTGTCACGGTGATGAACTCTCTACCAGAGGAATGCCTTATGAATACCAATACCACATGCTTCATTCGATAACTGCTAGAATCCCTTCAATTCTCTCTGATGGAATTCGATTAGGACAATACTTCCGTTAAAAATATTATACATGCTCTTAGACCTCCAAGCTCTGACATCCACACGTGCTAGCCGTAGCACTAGTGCTGCTCCTTAATATTAATAATTCATGAATTCACTGGCTCCAACTTTAATGACTTATGTTTATATTGTGTCTCCTTGACGCGTAGTGGCTCTCTTCCCACTGCAACTCCTCCGTGATGCAACGGCTGGTAACGAATACTAACTTGTATCCGCTTCGTTAATAATGAGTACTTTTGTTCCTCACTACTCAATTGATCGATGTTATGTATAGGCTACAAATACTTTCTGACACCGCTTTGCAAGAGCTATCGATCGTTTTTGAAAAGTTTGTGTAAGTTCATAACGACAAATTTTTCGGTTATAAGAAACTGAAACAATTTTTTGTTCAATATTTGGTTGCATTCTAATATTTGCACCCACTGTATGTGTTGTATTTGATGTTGAAGCATATTTGTCCATTAATGAACATATATGTACGCAATTTTTTCCGAACACCCTGTGTAAACATTCAAACATTATGATAAAAACATTAATTTCCAACCAATTTCATCCGACAAAATTTCCATAATTATACTATTCATATTGCTGACTTACCAGTTCGTTACTGTTCATGTGCATTTTCTAAAATTGGACTCACATGCATGGGTAAACACTGTACTCGTCAATAAATTTCAATCCTCTATTGCGGGCAATAATAATACATGACATTGTTGAAGTGATATATTCTCTGCGCCTTAATTGCTCTTACTGACAATTAATTGTCATGGCGAGAAATCACTTTAATTTCTTTTAATATTAACGGATGAGAAGTTTCAATAGGGTTATTACGTTCTAACAATTCACTGTTTATTTGAACAAATTGCTTTACGGTTCTGGTAAGTAGCAAATGATACGAGGGTCAATAAACAACACATATACTAAGCAATGAATGAAAGGCTCCATTAATTATGCAATCCAACACCCGAACTGAAGAATAAATTCAATGAAATTAGATTTCTTTCGATTATTCAAATCCCACACCCTGCTGACACAGTTGAAAGACGAATTTCATTTCTCTTGATTTACCAAGCACCATGTTTCCTGCAAATGAAAAATATTAACTAACAATCAACATGCATATTGATACACAATTTAGTTTGCTTAGTCTCTTACCTACATATGTAGTCAGAGACTAGATAAGCTTTTGCCAAAATAACAGCGGTTTCCAGGTCTCAGATTTACTGTCATACGTCAAATGGCAGTAAAAACATTCAAGTTCAGTAACGCAACGTTGAGAATCATTAGTAATTGTTAGTGTTACTGAATTATTGTCACTGATCTTCGGCTGTGTTTTCTTCCTTATTAAAGTAGAGTTCACAGTTACCACAGCTACATAAGAGTTCACACAAATTTATGAATGCAATGTGCTAAATAACCAAAAGGTTTCTACACAAATTAATAAATTTTTCACAGAAACAATTTATGGGAAATCATAATCAGATATGTCCTTTTGCACGTTGTAGTTGTCAAAGTTTTTAATCACACTGTATTTGTGTTTCATGTTTCCTGTTGAGACAAAAAACAGAGTTGAATGAACCCCTAAAAAATGAGTAAAAATCTAAAAATCGTAAAATGCTTAGAATCACAAACTCGGCGGAATTAAAGACCTGAGTATGAAAGAGATCTATCATCACGTTCGTCAATTTGTTGATGACACAATAAATTATGGACACAGGGACAGAGTTTGATAGTGGGGTGCGAAATATTTTAAGACCTGTAATTTGGAAGGGATGAGTTAATCTCTTGACCACCTTGTTCTCCAGATATCACTCCACCGGAATTTTTTCGATGGGGTTTTGTGTAAAGATAACGTGTCGGGGAATTTTGTGTCCCGTATCGGGGAAAAAGATACGGGACATAACTGGCGGTCATGAAGTACATCGTACTATTTAATGGTACCTATTTAACTGTGTATTGATTACAGTACAAAATCCAGTATCTATTTTTTATTTTGCTACTATTTTTACAGGTGCACCTTTTCCTTTGTGTCGGTAACAAATTTGTCAAATTATGGAGAGACTTTATGGTCACCCTGTATATTGTTAGAAGTTAACTATACACTGTAATGATATTCTTAGCATACACTTACACAGGAAGCACAGTTCAGATTTACTTCAGGGGAATAAATTCAACATAATACAAGAAACTTACGGTTCACATTCCATTAAAATAGCGAAGTGTGGATGAATAATTTCTGATTAAATCTACAATTATTTTTTTCAACAATTAGCTCAATTTTACATAAATAATAACACAATCGAATTTAAGTAAACATTTAAAGTAGTTTCTAAAAGATTATTAATTGTCTGCCCTTTGAAAAACTGTATAATGGAAGACATAGAGTGGTTAAAACTCACAGTTAAATTAAACGACAAAGTAGTCAAATGTAAGAGCTATTAATATCATTATACAGTTGAATGAGACCAGTATAAACTACTTCAAGAAGAAAAACACTCAAATGCATCATGTGAGGATTTTAAACTTGTTTAAAAACGTCGTAGACAGGCAGAGCCAATGTTCCTCAAGAAATATTAGAAAACTGGTTTCCGCATCCGACGTCATAACTGCCGAACGAATGGAAGAGAGTCAAAAAATACATGGAGGTACAGTATCAGTAAATGAGTCCAAAGACAAATACTTCCTGAACTTATGAAAGAAGGAAGGCTGACAGGAGTCACGACTCTGATGACTTTTTTCTGTGGATGCAGACAGGCGGGGCTCATGACGTGTAAAAATGACCGGCTTTAGATTGAGGGTGAAAATGAAGCGTCAGTAGGATGAAGTACAGCCTTTTGACAGCAGAATTCACTATGACTCTTGTTTGAAATTGCTTCATATCTCTAGATAAAAAATTATCTTGTTCTCTGTGAAGTGCGTGTACAACTTCACTCATACACAGGCACCTCAGTCATGCACATGTTCTGCATTCATATATGTACAGGCCCAAGAAGTTAAGGAGATAGAATCAGTACGTTATAATACTGTGGAGTTCTTAATCCAATATTTATCAAGACGATTGTTGGGTGTGTTCACAGCGTGTGCAGAAACGATGTTTTCGTACAGCTAGTTCCAAGGTGTAGCAGTTTTTTAACTTGAAAAAAATTTAGAGCCTGGGGAATCTGGGAGTCTCTTCATCAGGTTTTGGTCGTTATTTCTGTTTCGCAAGTTACTGCCTTCGTCGAAAAGCCCTTCCAGTGTGCCGTTGTTAAAGCCTTTGAGATACTTATAGTTCTCAATAAGTTATCTTTACGATCTTCTTCATTTTAGGAATATAAGTTCAAGCTGTTGAAGACGCTTTCGTAGCTAATATGGCTGAGTTCAGGCCATAGAGTTCAGTTCGTTGTTATACACTAAATTTTCTCTATTTTATTAATATCTCTTCGTAGGGTAGGGGACCAGAGCTGTACTGCTTGTTCCCGATGTGGCCAGTCTAGCGTTTCACAGAGCGGTAATATTGAGTTCTTTAAGGTGTATTCGAAGTTTTTTGCAATGAATCCAAGAATTCTGCTCCAGTTTTTGACTCTTTTTTCCCCCTTGCTTTTCATGGTTGAGATTTTCAGTGACAGTGGTACCAAGGTCTCTTCGTTGTTGCACTGCTTCAACAGGTAAGTCATTCATCGTGTCGTGGGAATGAATGCCCGTTATTTGCACTAATGTGAAATTACGATCATCAAAATTTCATCAATGTTGGTACTCATTCGCCAGGTTTGGTCCATCGCGGTAAACGGATGAGTTCTGGTTGGGTAGTTATCCTGTCTTTTTCGATGAATGATTTATGACAGAGGTACGTATCATCAGTGAATTCGTATATTTTACTGATAATTCTGACGTCAAGGTTGTTGATATAGATGATGAAACGGAGCGGGACTAAAACGCTCCCGTGGGGAACTCCTTATGTTACGTGCGTCAGCGAGCCGTCAGCATGCCAACTGAAATGGGTTGCTAGATTAAGGTGCACGTGCGTGATTGATACTTTTACTTTAGATGGTATGGGACTTGAGTAGCAACCAAGAATGAACCAAACAGCTCATTTCTGTAGCTTTATTCTAGTCTAATTAAAATGGCAACAGATTGTAATAGTTGTAAACAGTCGTATCACTACCATACAATTCTTCGATTTTATATAAGGATTTTTTACCTGCTTTAAGATCTCATTCCAAGTCTGTACCATAGCTAATTAATCCATTAGAGACAGTACTGAGGTAGTGAAAGACAACTGTTTATTCTCCTCCTGATGTAAATTTATCCAAAACGATCATGGTGGCATCATTAAGGACCATACTCTTAAACAGAATCGAAACAAGCTGCTAGTTGACAAACAGTTGTACCTGGAAATCTTCAGGAGCTACGGAAGAATGCAAGATTCAGTTGCATTTTTAAGAACTCAAAACATAGGGAATGATTCAAACATGTTGTTAATAATCGCTGTATGAATACCCAGCCCGTCTAAATTTGGGGATTCTGGTTGACGGACTAGCTCGGAATGTTAGTAGCGGAGAGTTTCTGTATCAATCGATCAAAATTCCAGGTTCTAAACTTTTTTTCAGTCAAAATTACCAGAACCTGAAATCAGTTATCCCAAATAGTGTGTCTGCTGGCACTGTGAACACATTGAAAAATCGTCTCGATAAATGTTGGAAAAGAAACCTCCCAATTCTGTAAAGTACGAATTCCATATCCTTCTTAAATCTGGACCTGTGTATGTATGTTTGCGATATGTTGGCATGACTGAAATGCTTGTAAGTGATAAGGTGTGTACACGTTTTTGAAATATCTATATATAATTGATGTGCATGTGCGTGGTTGATGCTTTTACGTTGGATGGCATGGGAATTGAGCATCAACCCAAGAATGGATCAAACGGCTCAATCTTCTTGCCATATTCTATTCTATTTGATTTTTTCCATTCTATTCCATTCTATTATATTCTGTTTGCATAGACACAAATGCAAGGATTTAGTTACGACCAGGAGTTCTCGAGGTACAACCGCATTCTGTTAGAACATGTTTTTCCCAACCGTTGAAAGTGTCCATTGGAGTCTGGTAAAATTTTTGCTTCTCACTTGCATAGATCATTTCGATCTGATCCGAATCAGATTTAATTAGATAACATTTGGATTCTAACATATTTGATTTCTAGCGTGCACTTTGCTAATGCATGATTCTACAGGTCAGGATTTTTAGAGTTTGGTGACTAAAAGCCTATCACGTTAAAATATTTTTATGGCATTTAGCTACAAACATTAAATAAGTGCATCATGAACAGATATCTGTGTGTAACAGTTCCAGCAATCCCTTTTACTTGAACCCTGTTTCTCACTGAAATTAATGAAAGATACTTTGCTTAGCTAACTTGTGGGACCAAACTTTACATGGAATCATGTAACATAAATGTTGTCAATAAGATAAGTATTTATATTTATAGAATAATTGGATGGAAATATTTTATGTTATTGGTACAGCCTTTTTTTCTTTATTGAGAGGATTGTCAAAATTATTGAATAGTATTGGCTGAAATTGGCTGCAGTTCGTAGCAATAAAACGTGAATGTAGTATTCCTCAGTTGGTTCAAATAAAATTACATTTTTATTAAAATATATTCATAATTTTTTGTAGTTAATCATCACCAGCTTTATTTTTTCGAATGTTACTTTTTGCGACTGAAAAGCGAAATATTTCACTTGCGTTTTCGAGAAGTTTCACAAGCTGAAATTTCAAACGATACAGATCCTGGAAATAATTTGAATGCAAATAATTCATTTTATGAGCTTGTTCTTTAGACAGAAGGTCGATACACGTATCACTAAATTAATAAAATTGTATGGTAACTGTGGTACCAAATCAAAAAACGTATTTCTTCAGGCTTGTTCTTACATCCTCTAAAATTTTCCACATGCGTCCTTAAAATATTCGTACATGCACTTGCTAGAAAATACTGACTCCAGCATATATACATGTACAGGTAAGGAAAATGTTCCTCGGTGCAAGCATGAATCATCCAGCCTTGTCAAGATCTTATGTTACTTCGTCAGGTGGATGTTTTACTGCTTCCTTTGGCCTTCAATAGCAATCTGCCTTCAAAGCCAATATTACTTGTAACACCTCGAGCACAGTTGTGATACATCAGCCTTGGAAATATGTAATACATCACGTTGTTGCTAAAATGCAAACATTAGCTTTATGGAACCAGCCGATATGGGTTCTTCTGCTTGCTCAGCTTGTCAAACAACAGTAAATCTCTCTGCGCTACTTACTTCCAAGTAAAATTTGGCAAAATATTTTTATGTATAATTTCAAAATCGTTGTAGTGATCATCAGAGAAAATTTTAAGTTGTGTCCATCATACAGCAAAGCCAGGAATTCATTTGTTCACTTTTTTTTTGTAGAACAACATTGTAGTACATACTTGGGTTCTAATCTAGCTGGACTAATAAATGCTCCAACATGGTGCGTGGGGAAGTTTGATTTCTAGGTTTTTATGTTTTCCTGCTGAATAAATTTTTCAATATATGAGATTTCAATTTATCTGACCAATGAAATGCTAATGTATCATCTAGTAATTTTCTTAAAAGTTAACATTACTTTCAACTCGTTTTGAGTCAATTTACAATAACTTAAAAAATAGGCATTCGTTAATTTCTTCTTCAACCAGAGTGAGATATATATCACGAAAATTGTAGATTTTCATAAAATTTTGCATTATTTCTTGGTTTTTCTTTAGAATTTTAATCCACTTTGGATTGTGCTGCGAATAGTGTCTTAGAAATTTCTTCCTAAAACAGGAAAGAGAGGATAGATAAGTTGTACGAGTTGGATAACTCCTGTAAACTACGAGTATAGCACTAGCGTACCTACTTCTTTGACTCCATGGTGTTGTGTAAAAACCGAATTACGAATAAGATATCCACAAGATTCTACTGCTGTCGCGAGTTAGCCTCAGATGCCACAAGCATTCAGATCCCCCTTTTTGAAAAAAGTAGACAATGTGCGAGACACAGCAAGACAAATCTGGGCTGCTGTAAACTTTCATAACAGTGCTTACATTTTCCATTCAAATGGGTCGTACTCCGATCTTGGAGTCTTTATGTATTAGATTGTAACGAAAATTCTGTCTATTATTTCAGTTATCATTTTAGGGAATCGTTACATAAATTTTACTCATAAATAACATGCATAGCCATCTAAATCATAACATTTCTTAATTCAGATTTTGTTAAATTATTATAATAAATAACTATTGTTGTCTAAATGTACACTCAAAGTTAAGAACATACTAGGCATATTTTTCTGTATGAATTTTAGGAGAGCAACACAGCAATTTCTGTAGTAAACTCTTCAAAGATACTTATGAGAATCATGCTGTCAAATTATACAGACTTCAGTTTAAAAGACAAATCAAGAAAGAACGTTCGAAAAGACTCAGTTCTGAGGAAGTGCAGGGTGTCATTGATCAAAACCCTGCCAGTACAACTATGTAGAGAACTGAACAGAAAGTTTAAGTCTTCTCATTTCACAATGTATGGTCATATGGTTAACATAAAACTCCTTGCTTAGTTCTCTAATTGTACTGGTAAGGTTCGAAGCGTCTTCTTCTTGCTTTGTCGAGAATGAAGTCATCCTTTTTGAACCACGGATGCCATCTTTTACAGGTCTTTTCATTCACTGCATCATTTCTATACGTGTCTTTGACAGATGTTGCTGCTGAAATTGCTGTATTGTTCTTCTCAAATTCATACATTAAAATATGTCTAATGTGTTCTTTACTTAGCGTGTACATTAGGGCCAACAATAGTTATTTTTAGAATAATTTTAACAAAATCTGAGAGAAGAAATATTATTTTAGTGATTTAGATGGCTGCACAGAAGTTGAATTGATGTTATGATGCCTCAAAATTATAGCTCAAAAATTGAACAGAACTTGCATTACCACCTAGTACAAACTGCCTTCATCCCAAGCATTCTTCACACATCATATCTCACACACCAAAATGACATGACAAAATAGTCTATTCTTAGACTAACGGGAAGAACCAGATGAGTTCCCTCGGAAATTTGCAGCCAGATAAAGTTTGACCAATATCAATGTTTCATGTTAGTTGAAATTAAAGATTTTTCTTCATTCACTTGTTTTCAACACTATTATTTTACAATGTATCAGTTACAACCTTCAAGTAATATCGTACTCGTCATTTATTGTTTTTTAATGGTTCTAATCAACCATACATTGAAATTTTATATCATTTGAGAAACTACTTGCTATTTGACCCCTATTTAATCAAATTTCGCTGTGCAAACAGATCCGTACTAATGAGAGTCATAAATTAGGTGGGTGATGAGGATTTTATGATCATAAAACGTTGGCTTTGAACATATTATGATGATAAATTGCTAACTTCTTACTCGAAAATACCGCGCACTAACGTTGAGACGAAGAGACAAAATTGTCTCTACAGAGCAAACACACGGGTCAGATGAGGTCGTTTGGACATTTGCAGCTATAAAAAGTTTTAACTTCCCTTTCCAAAGGTAGAATATACACTGACCCATGCGCATAGCAAGTATACACTGTATGTTAATACGAATAAAATTGTTTGAGAACAGTTCACAACACAAGAAGGCCCGGGTTGAACTGCCATTTTTCAGGTTTTATTTGCCTACCAGTGTGTGTGCCCGTTAAAAATAACGGGTTTTAATATTATGCATTCGAAGGAAGAATTTAAGGCAACAGATTCTCAGATCTGATCAGAAAGTTTACGGATTTAACTCCAGCAGTGAAGAATCTATATACCTGAAAGTCTATTGATTTACCTACCAGTATTTAAATAATAACATAGGAGAAATAACGCACACAAAAATATAAATTTGTTTATTCAAAGAGACACCTTTCCTTTTATTATGTAGTGTTGATGCTAACAGCATGGAATGAAAACAGAGGTAATTTTGTTCAACCTGCAGTAGGCTTTTTTCAATGTTTTTGTATTTGGTAAAACGCTGTCAGAAATCGAAAGAAATCGAAATGAAACGAGTAAAATTTACCGACAAATGAGTTAAGAGGAACGAAATGTGTGTGTGAAATATGCATGAATATTTTCCGACATGTAACGAACAGGTAGTTGTATATTATAAAACAAACTATTTCTTAGAGGAAGAAAATTTTCTTAGTTACTTCGCTTCTGAAATCTTGTTGTTAAATAAAGTGTTGGTTTAAGTGTCTCTACGACAATCGTGTTTCTGGAGACACTACATTTAGGTGACCTAAGCATCATCGAACTGCTGCGCTACCTAATCTATTAACGCTCATAGACCAACTTGTCACCAAAGACAGTTAAAATGTAACTTTATTCGGGTACGAAAATGTCAAGTTTTCCATGATGTAAATCTTTTTTCTCACAAGTCAAAGAAATTATGATGTGTATTGAAGCGCCAGTGTTAGGATTATAGTTTAAACATGAAAATTATTTTAGTCCTACTACAGATAGAAAGCATCAGAGTGGGGAGCAGAAACTTTTGCAGTTCCCTTTAACTTTAACTAGTTTGCCAAATTTACAAATTAGCAATGAACGATACTTAAAAAGTACTAAATAATGATTTTGTGCACTTAGTTTTATGATGAAGAACTGAACTTGGAGGTGAAAGAACAAGTAAAATGTTTCGAACATTTGTCACCAACAGATTGGAAGGATGCCCTCTCAATGGCAAAACATTTAGATGCAGACTCTGGCACAGATGCCAGATGGATCACGTCCCTTGAAGCATCAGGCAAACAGTGGTAATATCCGGTCACTTGTAGTTTGTTGTGGACTATGAATACAGTGATGAGTCTGTAATTTTTCCTCATAATTACTAGATCTTCCCTCATAATAAGTTTCCTCCAGGTGACTATCTTTGTAATCCAGAGGAAAACTGCCAGGTAAATAATTGTTTACTAGAAGTTAACTATCGGGCAGAGAAAATAGAGCAGTGATGCCAGTCGAATTGGGAAAACCAATAAGCAAGCCATATTTTAATTTATAATAGAACCTACGAATAGTTTCAAAGTTACGGATAACTCAGTGTGGATAGTCAGAAAACGCAACATCTAGTTCATATACTCGTATATGTAATACCAATAATTTATTGTGAGTTGTTATTGAGTCTAGAAGTAATTAAACTTAACCAATGAAAGATTAATAGACATAAATTAATATTAATTCCTAATTCTTGTAAAGGAAGGAATATAATGAACCACTACATTAGTTAATTATAACTGGTAATTTGCGTCAAAATTTTTTCAAGTTAAACGCAAATATTCGGAAGTAGACAAATGCGACTAATTTATTCTAGCTCCACTGAATTTTTTCAGCGGCTGTGGTTCAAAGGAAAAAATACTTGTGCTCACTCTGACTCAATCCACTAGAATAACTGAAAGTATTTTTGGAGCTTCCAAAATATGCAGGAGCTCTCTAAAAAAGTAGAGGAAACTCCTGTTAACAAACAGAAGCTTATTTATCTAGAGTAAAAGAAAATTTCTTGAGAGTCAATACAAATAAAAAAGATTGAAACTTCTTTGCATCAATGTTCAACTTGTTGTTTAATTATTTCAATTTTGTTAAAAGTTGATATTCAATAAACCCTTGCAACATTATTGTAACCAAGAGTGTTTCAAGAGAACTTTGGATTATTTCCTTGATACATCAGTGTTCACTGAAACACATAAATGAAGAAATTTTGATTCGCCCCGAAGCCATTCCACTCAATTCAGGAAACTCACATTGAGTTTGAGGAGAATTTTTCAGGCGACCTTGAACTGATTCTTCTGTTTCGCGTAGAAACATTGAAATGCTTGTGCAATATAAATTTAACAATTCAATCGTCAGTATGTCATACCAGATGAACTCCAACGAAAAAAAGTAAAATGGAGAAGCAATGAAGCAACAATGCGTTTGCAACATAAAAAGTGCAACAAAGTTAATTTCCCTCATAGTACTGAAATTTTCGCATGTCATTTTAATGTCTAGTAAAATAATTCTTGCGTACCAAGAAAGATTCTTTTTTTTTCATAGAGGTTTCCATTCCAGATCGATCTAAGAAAACCACTGACTTCTGACAAAATCCAAGATGTACATAACAATTGGAAAAACGACAATTAGTTTTTTGCAGGACATATAAAAGATCAACGTTATTTTTCGACCTGGTCTTTCTGCTTCTGAGTTTTACTGAACGTAACGACTTCATTGAAAAATATCTTTGGTTGAGCTCATAAACACTAGTGCAGAGAAGTCAGTATAGATACAGGATGTTTGGAATTTTTTTTTAACTCACATATTTCAATCTAGAATACAGTCTTTAAATATGAATGAGAACGATAAACACGGTTGAAAAGAACCCCTTAAATCTTTGCATCATTTCGGGCTTGAATTGACATTTTATTGTATTTTTAAACTCCGCTTTGAGTCATTCGTTTAAAATGGGCTGGAAGAACACACTTAAGAGTTTACGCGTGGGAAAACTAACCTCATGATCGTTGAAATCGTCGTCAACGGAGTCCTAATTACACGAGAAAACCGTGACAGGTGTGGACACTTTTCAGACTATAGACAATTTTAGAATATTTAGACACAATGGAACAGTTATACAGGATAATTATGCACCACTGAAGGTATTCGATGAACTCCAGCCTCTCATATCCAAGACAACGAGTCTCAAACGGCATCCGCTTTGGGTCAGAACAGTAAGGCAAGCGGAAATATATAGGAATAAGTATAGTACAAATAAAATAAAATGTCTCACCTAAAATGCAGTTACAAAATAGACAATGTGGAAGAGTTATAAGTTGTGTATTCGGCCGTGGAGAACATTATCGCAAGTTTACTGCAAGTATTATGTACATTGATTTTTTCTTCTCTCTTTTAACATTTTATTCTTTTCGTTATCACCCTAGTCTCTCATCAAGATGAATTCGGACTATCAAGCATCGATATCAACTGTGCATTAGAAGTCTTTGCACAAAATTTGCTGATTAACTGATTAGATTCGCCAAATTGGAACTTCAAATTGTCATAGTTGAACATAGGGCTGAGTGACCGAATTGAGCGATGGTCTAATTAGGCCATGAAATGACCAATCAGGGAGCCTTGATCTGAATTAATGGACTCGATTTGTATTTCGTCTACAGAAACGAATTAGATAGCAAATTTGAATAATCAAGTGCAAATATGTATATACATATATGATGTGAACTTTTCATGATCTGTGACTCGGAAAGTTACATCAAAAATCAATGTTTTTCATACGATGATTGACTGCAGCCAGAATGATTATTTATTATTTAATGGTTTGCGATGATATTTTTAAAAGTTCGCTGGCATTTGATGACCACAATTATAGAATTTTGACCATGACATTTCAAATACAACTGAGTGAGTTGTACAACTGCGAATACATGGTTCACTTATCAGTCAAGAGAAATGTTTTCACGCAAGTAAAAATTAGTTGAATGTATGAACGAGTTTGAACTTTTTTTAACTGAAGCGTGCATGAAGTTAATTCCTGTGACAATAATCTCAGCAGACGAGTGTGAAACCTGAGAAATGAGTTTAGATAAATAACAGGAATTGTCTCTGTAAACTGCAATATTTAAAGAAAATAAGTACTAAGATTATCAATGATCAACTTGATTGTCTTACCACGAGTAATATGATATCCGTTAATATAACAACTACTCAAATCTCAATGGAGGTGTATAGAAAGGGGATAAATTTATGCATTTACAAATAGCTGCAAGAGACAGTTAAATTTATATGCATCTCTAACTTCTACCCTAAACCCATTCTCTTACATCCCATAAAGCTAATAATGTTGAACATAAGCGGACTTATTCAGTTGGTGAACTTCTGACCATATTATTATATGGCCAGCAGCGTTCCACTCCCAGTCGAAAAAAAAGATGAACTCTTTTCGCACTGCAGATGAACTTTCAGTTTTATACTGAAGGTTCATTAGAACTAAAAATATTAATATAACATATATGCCACCAATGGTGACAAGAACCATTTTCCGCATGTACTTATCTAATTTCTACTTGAGTAGAAATTAAACAACATTCGTGTCTTCACTGCACTGGACATTGAGTTTTACTGAAAGATGACAACACGATTTTTAGCAACATTTTATTTATCTACAAGTGATATCTCCTTACGTTTCCCTAAAAATAAAGTGCATTATTAGGTATTTATCGAACGTTCAGGTGGAATATAATAAATTTTTCTTTAAACATACATTTCACTCATTACATAAATTGTAAAATATTTAATTTCTAGTCCATTGTGCTTATAACCAAGAAATGCATTTTTAAAGGGTGAATTGCTGGTCAAACTTATTAAATGAAGGGTGGACAGCACTAGTGGACTACTTGCATTTTTTCCCATGGTAAATATAATATATTTTCCACGGGATAAAATGCAAGTAGTCCACTCCCGTGCTGTCGCTAACACAGCGCTGACAGAGGCGATTACGATCCAGTAGTTTACTATATGAATGGTGGACAGCACTAGTGGACTACTTGCATTTTTTCTCGTGGGAAAAAATGCAAGTAGTCCACTAGTGCTGTCCATCCTTCAAATGAAGAATGCAAGAACAATTATTGTAAACAAATTAGTGGAAGTAAAGTTTTATAAAAACCCAAAATAAAAACAAGCAAACGTTCACTCATACATTCTCTCTGTGCTCTGAGCAGATACAAAATAGAGAGATGAACATTTTTGAAGGAAACATTTGTCAGCAGGTGAAACGCTTAGAGGCAACAGGACAAAGTTTATGGGATATAAAATATAAATTAGGGAAGCGAGTAGGAAAGGTAGCGCAATTCAAGAAAGAAGAATTTGGGACATCGAAAATACAATGAATATTATAAGAAAAGTACAATATTTTTGCAGATAAGTTCAAATTCTATCTTAAGGAGAGATTCAGGGTGGGAAACTAATTTTACTATTCCTAAATGTGTGTTTCTATTCATGTCTATTGAGAAGTTTTTATTTTTTGAGTCGTGTCCTTTGTAATTTTTGACAAGCCGGTAAATTTCAAGTCCTGTTCTTTACATTGGGAGCACTTTGGCTAAAATTCTCTTATGTGTCGCTTCCAATGCAAACCAAAATTTCGGAATAGAGTGTTTCCGTCCGCCAAGTGGAAACACTAGCGTGGAGACAAAAATATTCTGGGACCGGAGCTAAAATCACAAAGAACCTTGGCTGCTGTTTGTGGGACTGCGGCACCTCAAATATTCAAGGTGAGTGTCGTATCTCCTCACGAGCGAAGGTCTCCTGAATATTACATTCGAACTTTCTGAGCAAGATTATCGCTTTGGGAATGAATGACTACTCAAGGGAGAATAAGTAAATAATTTATACATACTTGGCTACTTTAAAGTTAACAAGGAACATGTAACGTACACAATTCAAACAGAATATAATATCAGGCAGGAAAGAGAGTAATGTCGTTTTTTCCAGACACATTTATTGTATTTAAAAACTTACATGATGCTATTTCTAGTCTTCACAATACCGTCCCTCATTTTCTATGACTTCTCACCAACGATCAACTAGCTTTTTGATGCCTTCTTCAAAAAAGTTCATAGATTTCGATGATATAAACAAATCGATGTCATTTTTTTAGTCGTTCACTATTTTCATAAATTTCATTGCTTAAGTGATTCTGCAAATACCTGAAAAGATGGTAATCAAAAAGAGCGCTATCAGGTGAATAAGGTGGGTGAGGTAGAGATGAAAGCAAAGATGAACTTGAAAGCAAAGATGAACAGACAGCTGATCATTGGTTTCGTTAAACATCATTCAAATCATGAGGCACCCATTGTCTAAGTTTTGAAATCTTTCCTAGAGCATGAAAGCATGAAATTATGGTAGTATGAGTTGTATCGAATTTTTGGGCCAATTCTCTGTTGGTTAACTTCGGATTGACTTCAACAGCATCTCTAATGGCTTCTTGATCAATTGATTTTGATCTTACCAATTTTGGTTGTCCTTACGGTTGAAATCTCCAGACGAAAATTTTGCAAACCACCGCTAGCATCTTTGATTATTCAAAACATTCTACAAATTGACAATTCGAATGTTTTTTGCAGCTACTGCAGAAAAAGTTCCTTTTTCGTATTCATAAACTATACAATGTCCCAAATTCTCCTTATTAATATCCATT
>VCRD01002293.1:62448-93221 GCA_006783055.1 Trinorchestia longiramus | reverse complement strand
CTAGTTCACCTGTCAGGCGTACCTGTCTAGTACACTCGTCAGGCGTATCTGTCTAGTACACCTGTCAGGCGTACCTGTCTAGTACACCTGTCATTTAAGGCACTCGGTCACTCCTCTCAGCTTGCACACACTATACATGTTTAGAAAAATGGCACCCAAGCAACAAGTTCAGTTACCAATTGCATTGCTACGTTAGGTGCACCTGTCGTAATCGAACTGAAATCATCCTTAACTACAAGTAACACGTAAAGAAGACTACTTTTCTTACCAGCAGTGTATTTTATTTAACCATTTGGTTGGTATTTCTTTTTGTGTTTGATCTCACCTGAAGCTGCAGCGAAGTACTGCGTCAGGAGTGCCGGTTTTTGTTCCATTCTTGTGGTCAAGTTACTTCAATTTTGTTTCTGGGACATGCGAACGGCAGACGAAATTTTCATATACCTGAATTCAAAATAATATCAATCGGGAAAAATTAGTTTTTGACTGTTAATAGGATGCCAGCTTAAATCATAAAGAACATGGACATGCTATTCATTCCGGAAGCAAGTTATATCACAAAACAACAAGAATGTAAATTTCTGTATAATTTTCTTTAAGAAATGCCAACCTTAATAAGAAACACAATCACACTCTCAGGGTTATCCACTCCATACGTGATTACTAATTATTATCGCGTTGTCACTAATAAGTGACTAAGCATTATGTAATTAATTAATGTAATAGATAAAAGTGATAATATATTGTTGTGCGAGTGACTCATTTCTTCAACAAGGATTAATAATTACACATGTATGTACAACATTTACTGTACTTTAACCTTTCTGTGTTGTGTTCATATTGTTGTTGCTCAGTCAGTGTTTGTGGATCTGGTGGACCCGTTGCATTTTGTGGTTTTTAATGCCTCACAATCAAACACTTGTTTGTTAAAATACACAACAGATGTTTACTTCATCCCAATTACAAGCAATATGAACAGTAAAAATGTTAGCAGTATAAATAAAAAAGGGTCCTAAAGGCCCGAACACCACACAAGGGTTAAAATAGGCACTACTGCTTCTATTAATACACCGACACACTGGGTGTCCTGGGTGCAATACATTGTTTGTAAGGAGCAATATATCAAATTAAACGTGGCCTTCGAAACGTAACTTGTGCGTTAACTTTTTTCAAAGTCTTCCCTTACGTGTGCAAATTGACTGTCGTAAGACTTTAATTACGCAGCAATGTAATTTTAGGGGCCCAAACCTTGTCGATTTTAGAATTTATTTACACGGAATATTTACTTTTCAGGGCCTACGAAAAACTGTAGCCGGAGTGTGAGGTCCAGCTTATGTAATTAATGAGTTCCTGTGATTACTCTATCGAAAAGCTCGCTTACAACCTAAGATTGAAAACTTTAAGATTTACAACCTATGGTTACTCTATCGAAAACTCCCTCCCAATCCAAATTTTTTCGTCGGTTTACCGGAGATAATCATCGATTTGCGGCGATAATCATCGTTTATAGTAGGGACTTCCGACGATAGAAATAGTACCGGTTATTACCGGTAATTATAGGTATTCCCAGACGATGAAATGTTCGCCGACGATATTGACCGGTCTTTACAGTCTTATTCCTACCGTCATTCCAAGCATAGGGAAAAGACGATAAAAATACAGTTTTTTCAGATAATAATTACCGGTTTATCGTAAGATATCATCGGTTTATCGTAAGAAAAGGCGATAATTACTGGTTAATTCTGACGAAAATTAGCGCCGGTCAGACGATAAAATTCAGATTGGGCTTACAACTCAGACGTTCAAATAGTGAGTTTACTGGTACCATTATCATAGCATATGTACAAATTAACGGTTCTAATTATGAGATTATTGTGATCCAATGGGACACATTACGTATAGATTTAACAAGAAGTATGTGTTTTTCTTTTTTCTTGTCTTGCTGGTGATGAAAATAGCACCTGAGCTTTCTCAGAGCTCTTCACTAATTCCAATTTTTTCTTTTTTTTCTTCAATACACTGTTAACCCCCAGTGCGCACACACGGGCTTCACGTTACTATGAGTTTGAGATCTACATTGCAGATCTCTCATATCACAGTGCGTTATTTTCTACCTGACGAGTACAAAGTGATACAATCGTACAAATATCAGAGACTGAATATTTAAATTTTGGGATGTTTGAGTGTTTGAATACGTAAATAATTAAATATTTTGTTTTACTTATTTAAACTCTTGAATCGTAATCCTCTGAACATCAGCGGCCGGTATACAGGGCAAGAAACTGTACAAGCATTATCAGGTATCATATGACTCTATCCACGTGCAAGAATAGACTGATCACTGCTGGTTTTGTACTCCTGTCTACGTACAGCACTGACAGTAGACTGATCACTGCTTGTTTTGTTCTCCTGTCTACGTACAGCACTGACAGTAGACTGATCACTGCTTGTTTTGTACTCCTGTCTACGTACAGCACTGACAGTAGACTGATCACTGCTTGTTTTGTACTCCTGTCTACGCACAGCACTGACAGTAGACTGATCACTACACGTTTTGTACTCCTGTCTACGCACAGCACTGAGAGTAGACTGATCACAATTCTCCTCTCTGGTTCGGATGAAACATTTATCAGCTTTATCTATTAATACAATTGATAACATTAACGGTGTTAGTAGAAAAATTGTATTATCGTGACTTACAAAGACACCTACGCCTGCACCCAACATTAATTCTTATCACTAATTAGTTGCATACCATTAACTTCATATTGACATGCATATCTTAACGATGTTTGTTTCTAAAGCTATCGCATTCATATGATGACCCTGATCTAGTTATTGGAATTAATGTTCTTTCATCCTCATGTTCGTTCGGTTTCTGTTGCGGTGGTCAAACCTGGTATATAATAATAATCATAATGAGCGGTGGTCAAACCAGGTATATAATAATAATCATAATGAGCGGTGGTCAAACCTTGTATATAATAATAATCATAATGAGCGGTGGTCAAACCAGGTATATAATAATAATCATATTGAGCGGTGGCCAAATCAGCTATATAATAATAATCATAATGATAATAGTAACAATCGTTCGATTCCTTTCTCAATACTTCTTTAACCAAAACTCGCTACTCGCTACGCTTTCTGTTTGACTCGCTATCCATACGCTGAGCCCAAGACAAACATAGTAAGCTAGTTTTTAGTTTGATGTTAAAATTGCGTGTAACTTTCAAAGTGTGAACTATGACTTGTTCTTTATCTACATAGAAATAACCTCACGAAATCCTTGACACGTAAAGAGACTTAAAAATAGAGCATCTTGCACGAGGCGTCTATGTGTTCTACACACAGGTTGACGCATGACTGTTTTGTTCTATACTCAAACTTTTCAAAGCCATTGTTCAACAAACGATTTTGTTACAGGATACATAAATAACACTGACCACATTACGTGAAACTTTAGTTTTATTCCGAAACTAAAATTTTGGACCGAACTAAAATTTTTGACAGACATTCAATGTTTAATGTACATTCAAATTGTATTTAATTATTACCATTTTCTTATTAACCCTGGAGAACTGAACCCGAGGCTAGTGATGCCTATACCCATGTTAAGGCTCCAGGGTTAATAGTATTTATTCAATTTCATTTTATTTATTAATTCATAACTTCCAATTAGCCGACTGATCCTTTAAAAACCATAATTTTTGTAATATAAATAAAAGAGGAGCGGCAATGTGTCATAGGAGTAGATAAAATAGAAAAAATTGAATAATTCGGAATAACGACCACTTTTATGATAACGAGGGACTAATTTAAACACGAAGCTTCAGCAATCAAAATGTATTCAGGAATTTTTTAAGTCAGGTTGATAGTCACAAGCGTCAGAATGGAGCTGACAAGGTTTGTTTTATATTATTCTTCCTATCACAGAGCTCCCCCCGAAACCTGGAAGCAAAAGTGTGTCTAAATTAACCTGTTAATGGTCACCGCTCACTCGACAATAAAAATACTAATGTCATATTACAATTGTAATATGGCTGTAAAAATAACGCTAATTGAACTAATAAACATTATAACATCATATGATGTTAACGCCGCTGTGGTACCGTCGCGCATCTACATCATATGGTGTAAGTTGACGGTAGAATGCAACTCGTACAAACATCATATGATGTAAATAACGCTTAACAGGTTAAAATAAACTCTCTGGATATTGTATTGATAGATCATCGCAGTTACTGCACTTACTTTTCATTGGGTTTGTTTTCAGGCTTTGTTGATTAACAATTAACGTATAAAATTTGGGGAACATAATCCAAATAAATGTTTATAAATTGAATATGGAAGCTTTGCTACAATGCTTAGATTTTTGTACGCAAGTGTGATCTCGCATACAGTCAAAATCGTGTAAGACACTCACCAAAAACTATACAAAGAGATTTGATGCAGTAAATGCAACAAAAAGACTGCTTCTTAATATATGGAACTTGTGTACCGATTATGGGACTTCGGTACCGACCCAAAAATGGGTCAAAAGGCTCGTTCCTATCGCCTCATTGTACTCTAATATTAGATGAAAGTGCTTAATATTTTTGTGTTCTTTTAACTTGCATTTAATAAATAATGGAAAATATGAATTTAAGCAAAATCTTTCTGTATGATTGTAGGTTAGGTTACTGACAATATCTCTGCTCCTTCATAGCGTAAAAATCACGGATAAGTTAAAAATCATGAGACTTTGTAACGTATTGAATACTTTTACGTCACTGTATGCTATGTATGTAATGTAATGAATACTTTTACGTCACTGTATGCATATTAACACCCATCATGTAATACGAGAGATCTTATCTCCGACCCATTATAGGACTGCTTGAACAAGTGTGCAACTTCGATATGTGTACTATTAGGTACGTACTATTGTAACTGATCATCTGAAGCTAGCAACTCTTGGCTTGAAGGCCAACTATGCTGAATGTTACGTTTGGAATGACCTTTATAACAATAAGGGGTTATCCCGTATTACTAGTACAGCACGTGATGTAAAAGCAACAATATACAATTATTTCATTTTATGTAATATAACTAAGTTGGTTTTTATCCTCATACTTATAACAGAGGTCATGAAAGTTTGCAGTGAGTTTTTGGATTTCAAAATCAAGAATTAAGGTCAATCATGGAAGAGCATTAATTAAGCTTTAATTGTAGCACATTTGATTTTCTTTAGCAGCAAATAATTAAAGCACAATTTGTTCCCGAATGCGATTAATCGGAAATTTACGTAAATAGGTAAACATAAAATTTTAATAAAATCTTGAGCTTTTTTGAGCTTTAGTCTACATCATAATTTGCATGCATATAAAATATACGTTTCTTTAGCATTTCCTCAACTATGAAGTCAGTATACATGCTACACGATTACTGTTATACGTTTTCCTCGACTATAGAGTCAGTATACATGCTACACGATTACTGTTATACGTTTTCCTCAACTATAGAGTCAGTATACATGCTACACGATTACTGTTGTACGTTTTCCTCAACTATAGAGTCAGTATACATGCTACTCGATTACTGTTGTACGTTTTCCTCAACTATAGAGTCAGTATACATGCTACACGATTACTGTTATACGTTTTCCTCAACTATAAAGTCAGTATACATGCTACGCGATTACTGTCATACGTTCTTTGAACGTTTCACTTTATAGAGTTAACACGTTTGTTGCGATGCGACCCACCGGTGGGTCACTTAGGTTAGGTTCTGTAATTTTTTCAAAGTCTTTTAGTGATTATGTGTACAAAGTAAAGATTTGCACCGGCTAGGCAATCGCAACAAACGTGTTAACCCTTAGCGACGAATTTCTTTTTCTAGTTTCTACATTTAAGCTCACAAAGACCGTCTGTACACTGATGCAATGAAGCACGCTGAGAGCCAGGCAGCCAAAAGAACGACGCTGTAACATGCCGCTGCGTTTAAACCTAGTAGCAACTTCATATTGCTCACTGTTTAATTATTAGAACAATTTTCCTAAAGATCGTAAAAGAGGACCGTATGGTCCTTTTCGTCGCTAAAGGGTTAAAGATGAGAAAAGTTTGTATAGAAGAACTACAACCCGTACAGCTTTCTCAATGCAAGGCAACTAGCTTATCACGTTCCTTATATGGCAGTCCTCGCGTGATGTTGGTTTTGTTCTCGTTGTCACACAGCCAGAGCACCACTTTCAACACAAGCTGTTTTATTCCTGATCTGATGAATTTTCTTGCTGTTCTGGGTACTGAAGTAGCACCCAGTTCACAAGTTTAGTTAGTCTGCTACATTAGATATGCCTATTCTATCTACACTGTTTTCAACTTCCTGTATTTTACGGTAGCACGTACACAAGAGAACGTTTTTTCCCACATCTGTATTATATTTCTAATTTTTCGTGTTTCACATTCTTCATTTAGCTTTTTTTCATGTGTTTTACCTTACCTGTGGCGAAGTACTGTGCTAGACTTATATTCTATTGTTGAGCTGAAGTTTTATTCATTTTCTCCCCGAACATAAATGCAGTAAAAAGTGTTCATGTGCTCGAACCCAAAATATCTTTACCACGTTGCCTCCGATTGCCTGACTGGTGTAAATCTTCACTTTGTACGCATAGTCACTAGAAGGATCTGAAAAAATTACAGAACCTAACCTAACCTAAGTGGTACACATACGTACCACTTCGGAGTCAACGTGTTAATTGTGTTTTCTATAGTTCACAATTATTAATGTAACACCAAATTTAATCTACACGAACAAGGATATTTCACTTATTTCAGAAACATGTTTTAACGCAAGCTAAATAACAAGTCTAAATAAATGTATAGTTTTACCTGAAAAAATCCAGTCACAATTAGAAGCACATACACTCGCCTGGGCCATCCACTCCACATGTGATCATTCAGAATGAATGTAATAGGTAACATTCATAAGATATTGCTGTACAAATAATTTATTCTCTAAAAAACAGATTTCTAGCAACACAAGCATGTGTTTTACATACCTAAAATAAGCATTCCATTTACATTGATGCGCTGGGTGTTAGAAGCGCATTGTCTGTTCTAAAAAGGAAACGAACTGGTTATAAACAGAACACTCAACACGTCACACAATGATTGAATTTTACAGTGCATCGTTCCCTCCTACAGTTTCCACTACATCCACAATTTAGACTTCCAAAACTAACCTCCTTCTGATCAGAACCATAGGCTTCGTAAGGCTCTGTAGCAGCAGGAGGATATCAGTTATACAGGGAGGGTTATAATTAAGGTACGCTTGCAGATGCTATATTGTTGGAACACTGCTACGCTAGCAGCGCTGATACCCTGTAAGAAAGAAACTTAAAAAAAATCTGCATTCGCTGGAGTGCCTAACTTACTTACCCTACAACCGGCGGCACAGTACGAATAGTCACATTACTGCCTATGGCAGGAGCATACCTCGTAACTGTATTAACACCACCAGGACAAATGACGGGTCAGGTCATTTCTTTGTACTTGACATCGATCAATAAGTTGCACTGTAAAACGCAGAAGAAGAAGGCAGCAATTCATGAAGGAAGATCAACTTGCTTGCACATCTCTTTTCGACGTTTCCGTCTCAGTCGCAGGAATTTCGTCAACGAACATCTTCGTAATTTCTTCGAGAGTTTTGCCTTTGGTCTCCTTGACCACAGTTGCGCAGAACAAAGCGCACAGAGCACATATGCAGGTGTACACCCAGAAGAATCCGTAGGTGTGCAGTGTCTCCTGTCAGTTACCAATAACATGTGCTTTATTATTTTAAGCATTAGAACGAATAAAACATGGATATAAGCATTAAATCATATGTATTTTGAAACTTCCACGAAGAACTTACATGCAGATGTTCGTAGGAGAGGACAGTGAGGAACGACGAGGTCCATACGAGTGCTATGGTGATCCCTGCTGCAGTCTCACGGACCAACGGAGGAAACATCTCACCTAATAAAATACAGGGTGTCTCAAAAAATGTACTCACCCTTTAACCGTTGCTAACATGCTGTCTTCTTTGTGTTGCAGGTGTGAGGTTCGAACCTTTGCGAACATGATTCTTTAATCACATTTAATCATGTTCGCAAAGGTTCGAACCTCACACCTGCAACACAAAGAAGACAGCATGTTAGCAACGGTTAAAGGGTGAGTACATTTTTTTGAGACGCCCTGTATTTCAAGTTCACTTTATAAGTTCTGGCTACTCAATTATTCTAAATTTACTATTTCACGACATTGGGACAAGATTTCACTTCTGACCGAGCTAGACGAGATACAACCCGTGGTAAATGGTGATACCTATTGAGACATTTTCACTGAAAGCAGAAGAAATGCCTCAATGAAGATACGAGTTTAGTTTTCTCACAAGGAGAAAATGGTGGGCAGAAGTTTGGCAGAAAACAAGTATATTTTCTGGGTAAATAAGTAACGCTAAAATTTTGTAGAAAAAATGCATGGCTCATTAATATTGCCTCCATGAAGCTCATACACTCGCATCAGTGAAAAGTTATGACTCTATGACTACTGCGCATCAGATAAAACACCGGGGTTACCTTTTATGAGGTACCTCCAGTGAGACACCGAGGTTATTGCATGTTACTCACCCACCAAGATCCAGACGATGGGACCCAAGCCTATGCCGAATGCCAACATGAACGTCACGAGTGCCACCAAGGGCAGGAAATTTATGTGCATCTTCGTCCAAGCCTCGTCTACTTCAAGCAAGTAAAAGTAAACCCCAATACTGCCTGTGAGGGACAGTAAACGACAGACAATCAGCATTACTCACCAAAGAGACAGCCATAACTGTTATTCTGAAAAAAACGCGGTCATCGTATAATAAATTTTACACATGTATTTTACTCAGTATGACACTCGTATTATGTGCTATAGCACAAATTCATTGATAAAATCCCAAATTTTCATATGCTCTAGTTCAACATGACGTGGATAAGGATTATGTGCGCAATATTTGTTAAAAAATATTCATCTATATCATAATTATTATACGGAACAATTAGCAAAAAGTTACCAGTATTGTTGCAATTGATCTTTGGAAAATCTCAATCCTTTATAGGAAATTTATAGGAAATACTCACGAAGGATACAAAGTAGTGTTATGGAATGAAACTTGAACGGAAAACCCTTTGCATATTTTAAGAAAATCTACTAACTAAAAACAAAATATTAGCACCAGATTACAAAAGCTGAGCGTGTATTGAATCTTAATAAAGCGCAGATGCAAACAAATGGTGCTACAATGGCGAATGATTGGATCGAAGGCATCATACAACACAGACATCTATGACCTATGAAAATAATACAAAAAGAAATTTACGCGATTAAAATCATTTTTTCCCTATTACAATCCTTTCCTGATTGTTATCCAGAGTTTCAACGAATTCTGAGACATTGACCACTAAACTCAAAAACATTCATAATACCCTTTGTATTTTCTACAAACAAATTAAAAAGTAGTAGTGAATAATTGGCATCGTCGTTCGCACGCCGCGCATGTATTGAGTTCGAACAAAACGCAAAAGCAAACAAATTGTGTAAAATTGGAGAATAATTTTCGAACAGTCGAATGCATCATACCACGCATGCATGAATGACCTAGGGAAATATTGCTCACTGAAATTTGTAGAATTAGAGTCATTTTTTTACTCACAATCTTTTGCTTACTGTTATACAGTTTTGTCGAATCCTGAAAGATTATTCAATAAACCTGAAAAATTTCATGCAGGTGTACCTTTTGCATTCCTTTGAAAAAAATTTCACTAGTACAAATCCGTAATTAGCATCATAGTTCGCAAGCTCAACTTTTGTTGAGGTTTTCTTTCAAACCGTTGAAAGAAAAAAAATTAGGTGAAAAAAGAGACGGACTTCTACGACTATTGCCGGGGTGAGCGTGAAGGTAAGACTGTATAGATGGAGTGTGGTAGATACGTAGTGTGTGAGTTTCCGTTTATTGTATACTAACAGGAAATGTATTATCAAAATGAGCTAAAAACAATATTAAGATCAAACTTTTCATTTTATTTTATTATAGGCACTACGTAAAAGAGGAAAATGCAAATGAGTCTGTGAATTTGTGACGTAAAGTGTATCATTAGCTCATGTTAACGAGCAAAACTAATCCACCTCCAGAGCGGAACCATAAGCCTCATAAGGCACTATAAATTTCATAAGATGTAGCATGAGAGTATTAGATATGTACAGCAGTCATCACTGGAAGAACAGCTACAGGCATGCCTCCTGCGGGTAGAATCTCTGTACCACATAAGTACACCACAGAACCCACACCGGACTTTTGCTCGTAGGTGTTGCTTGTACGTTGTGCAGTTCTTGCTCAACTCCCCGCCCATGGACACATCCCAGGATCGTCACATGGAGCTCACCATCATCCTTACTCTTAGAATGTTAACCTTAAGAATTTGAAAAACCAATGTACTAATGTCTATGTACTGTGTACTTGATTGGAAATAAAGTTGTTTGTTTGTTTGTTTGCTACAGTGACCCTGTGCCCCAGCGAGGACCTGTGAGGTGTTTGTGGGGACCTCAATGAACGACTTTTACCATCGTGTTGTTTTCATGGCAGAAGCGACATAAACCATTAGTGGGTTTGTCAACACTAACACTGGTCAACACAAGTTTTGCTGACTAAAGTTTTGAGACTGTTTTTATTTAATTTTGACGTCCTGATTCCGCACATAATATCTATTTTTTTGTGACATATCCCGTTTTCGCTGTACTGCATGTTCGCATTTTATCACGCATTTCATGTATTTACTCAGTAAGAATAGTTTCCTAAATGGTGTTGCTACAAACCGTTACTTAGAATACCAACAAATTTGATAGGATAAATATTTCCTATTACTAAATACGTATAAGCTATTTTTCTTATATGATAGAAAAAACACAAGTAATAGACTGGCACAGCGTCACAACCTCAACACTCAGAAGGATCAGTTTATGCTGGAACTCTTTTGACAGTCCCGTGTCCGTGTCCTTACATAGAGCACCAAGAATTTATCGACTATTTTATTCCTCCAAGAATACCTACAGCCCATACTTCCGTTCCCCTGGTCGTAAAATAGTAACCGTCAGCTCAAACAAGCCTCTATGCCCTTTGAAAGTGCAGATGTACCCAGCGATTGTATGTTGGAGCGATAAAAGTTTTCGCTCCTGGAAAGCCTGAGCGTCTCACCGTGACTGGCGGCCATGAAGATTGATGAAATTATGAGGAGAGTCTTCCTGCCCACTCTCTCCATCAGGAAGATGGCCATCACCCCCGCCACTATCTCCAGGAAAATGCAGATGATGCTGTTTGTGTTCTCAGACAAGTCACTGCCAGCGTTCTGGAAGGCATAAAGTTATTTCTCACTCAATGTTATAAAGTTTTGAATCAATGGAACGATGGTTTGGCCTACACAACTGTATAAAGAAAATGAATGTATCGTTAACTGGAAATGTAGGTACCTTAAAAAATATTAAGAAAATATATCAAGTGTATATTCTTGAACTCGAATCTGAAGGAGTTGAGAAGGTACAAGATAAAATAAAATTTGTTTATAACTGTAGCTTTCAAAAAGCGATATTCTCATTCGAGGGATTTTGAGGAATATACTTTTTCAGCGAGCGAAGGCAAACACACCGAACCATCACTAATATTTTCTTACCCTATGTGCACATAGCTTCTAAAAAACTTTTTCTTAATCGATTGTTAACAGTTATAATATGCCTTAGTTTATTTTTTAATTTTGGTGAGGAATAGCAGAAGGAAGTTGAATCAATCACAAACCACAACAACAAGTGCGTTGTTGACTGCTAGCTTCTCCCTATGAGTAATGAACAAGACATAACAGTTGTTCCTTGTGTAGCCGTGTAGCATCATATCATATATCTGTGTTGGGCTTGGGTCAGTCACTGTGATTTTGTGCGCATCAAGGCATATTCGAAATGAGCATCAAATCTCTTATACGTTATCACGAAGATCCAAAATACAGTATGTAAATTTTCGAATATCTATTCAATCAATAGCAGCCGTTCCTCCTCTCTCTTTCCCATACCACTTAATTTTGTTATTTTCCCCTAAATTCACTGTTGATTTCCACTCATTGCACACCAAAATTCAGTAGGTAAAGTGAATAATTTGACCTTTGAATTAGCTACGAATATGGAATAAGAGAAACAAGCAACTGATTTCGCTCCGTTGCATCGTCTTACACCGAAATACTCGTAATGCCAAAATTGTTTTAAACAGAAATACAGTACTTGTCTTAACAAAAATCCAACTACAGTTGGCCCTAAATTTAAGGTTAAATTCACCTTCGCTTCAGTAGGTTTGACAATCGTATTATTTTTTACACAATACGAGACTGCTCATCAGTTTTTGAACAATTGATATCGAACAATATACGAAAGATCGAACATATAAGGCTTTCCTATAGAGTAAACCAATGAATCAACAGCAACATGTTTTTTTAACAAATGCACCAGTTAAATTTAGTAGAAAACCTTAAACTTTAAAGGAGCGATCAAGCAATTGATTCTCATGACATGAATACATCTGGGCTACAACAGAAAACTCAATAAATACGAACAATCTCTCACGAAACTTGATGAGCAGCATACGTAAACACAAATGTGCTGACACTGATGTTGAATTCTAAAGTTAGGTTACGGACATATGTATATGCTGATAAAGTTTTTATACAGACACAAATTTAATACTGAGGCAAGGACTACTAGTAGTCGTACTGAGGTTAAGTTACAGACATATGTATATGCTGATAAAGTTTTTATACAGGCACAAATATAATACTGAGGTTAGGTTACATACACGAAAGATGGTGCTGAGGTTGGAGGTGAGGACTTCAATGCCGCACAGCTGCGAAAACATACCAATGGTGAGGGTAATGATCAGGGGCTTGTAGATGTATGGTTTTTTCAGGTCTGCCAGCCTAAATTTAGCTTCTTGTGCCTCCTTTTGGGAGTCTTTCACATCTGCGATCTCTTTCTCAATGCAGTAATGAGGACCTGAGGAAATAAAGTCAATTTATACAAGCTGTACCTCAAATGAATAGAAAATCGTTCTCAGGATACATGGAAATTACAGGGCATGGATTATAATTTTATCGGAGAATTATTAATGGCATCCACGGTATAGAGAGGAACAAAAATCCAGCTTACGTTCAGTTAACGGAGAATATTTTGAGACAGTTGAACAAATATCTGATAATAAATTGATCACAAATGTTCTGTTCATGACAACCGTCAGCTGTTAAGAGTGTATCCCTTCCAGTTCCCTTTCCCTCCGTTTCCTTTATCAGGTTTTACCGTTTTTGCATTATATTTCCAGCGCATTTTTAGCAGATTTTGTCTTGGTTTCCTAATGCCACAATTCCAAGATTTTTATTTTCAATGAAATTCATTCATACGAAGATTACTGACCAGTAAAACCTAATTTTTAAAAGATTCATACCCGCTTTCTTTTCGAAGACTTTCAAACGATGAGTGAAAGAACGAAGCCAGCGTTGACCTTCGTAACTTCTAAATGATATAAGATTACTTTTTTTAATTCGTGTTTCAGTGTCCCCGACTCAGAAAATTTTAATACGAACGCTCTTCGTGTGAGACAACCTCACTAACGCCAAAATAAATCTTATCAGTCCTATTGCATTGAGATGGTCGGCGAATCACACAGACATGTTCGCTGTGCAGCTTGAAAAAGAGACAACCATCTCATGAAAGATACAACTGCTCATTCTACCTCTGAAGTACTGAAGAGCAGCCCGAGCTTCCTCTTCTTTGCCCTTCATGAGGAGGAACGCTGGCGACTCTTTGTTGAAGAGCATGAGGAGCATGAAGAGGATGGTGGGGGCGGTGGAGAGGAGGGCCAAGACCTGCCACTTGACATACGCTCCCACCACCATCTCCAGCATGATCCCCACCACCAGAAAAAGTTCGAAGAAACTTCCTGTGTAGGAACCAAGGCTATGTGAACACAAATGTAGAAGAATGAGGATTTTATTCATTGCACGAGTTCAACTTTTAATTAATCAAAAAAAACAGAAATCGATTAAATTTTACAAAAAAACTTAAAGAGGGGATATTTTCTAACAACAACTCTTTTAGATTTGCGTACTGCACGAAAAATTAAAAAAAAATCAATGAATAAAGAATGTACTTATTGACTCCATAGTGTAAACTTACGCACGCGAAATAGTGTCATGAATAAAGACCATTTTCTAATTCTCTTTAACCGAGTCACGAGTACTATACTTAAATTCATATTCTGGAAATCAAAGTTATTTGTCCTAAAACGTCAAGTAATCCCTTGCTCACTTCTCAGCAACTCCCTCATTTTCCATGAAAAGTAGTAAATCATTCACACCAAATGACATTCATGGAAGGATAGTTACATTTATAGCACTCCAGACCACCACTCACCCAGTAATCCCCGGATGTCACTGGAAGCAATTTCTCCGACGTAAGCGTTGCCTGCAGAGCTACTGATGCCCAACAACAGCCCCGTCAACACCCGACCCAACAGCAACGTTGGAAAACTCCTCCCGAAGCCTGGAAGCCAAAGCATGTCTAGTTAAATAAATGAAAGATTCAGGATGTAAAACAACTGATATTTGAAATTACTGCGCTCACCTCTCATCAGTTTCAGTTTCTGGACGGTGTACTCAACTGTGACTGTCGTGTACACTGCTAATTCATTGATCTTCCTCATCCATTCCTTTGGCATTTCCAAAATAACCCTTACCAAACTATTACATAAAGAAGTAACTGGGTACGATAAATCATCGCATAATTTTTTGTTATCTCTCCCAATTTATCTGTCAAAACCTGATTTTAGTATAGAAAGCACGAAAAAAAGGCAATGTATTACTACCCTACACGCACTCGCCTGTCATGACCCAACCCGCAATAGAGGGGATGGAAGAAGCCAGGAGGGTTCCCTTCCTGCCCACTGTGTTCATGAGGGGGCTACTCATCAGGCCCCCCACCAGCGCCCCCAGTGCAAACACCGACATGAACCAAGACAACTCTTCTGTGGACATCACTATTTCATCGTGGCTGGTCGCCCTGACGTCAGTTGCATTGAAGAAGAAGTCTGCTCCCTGATTGGCGGTATATGATGGCCACAACTGCTGCACGTTCACGAAACTATCATCGCTCTGGTTGGTGGTTGAGCCGTTAGCCCCCGTGTGGGCAACCCGCAACTGGAAGGAGGCCGGCGAGTTGAAGCCAAGGACTGCACCCGCCCCAACCGCGCTCATGGACACTGGATCGGCAGCGAATACATTTGTTAAAAACACAATTTGTTTTTAGCGTTGACACGAACATAAATAATAAAACTCTTTGCTGTTATTTAGGTTTGGGAGAACTAAAGAGTAATAGTGATTACAACATTGGTTTCATCAGGCCGTTAAAAATACTGTTTTTCTGCATCAGGAGTAAGAGTTTCACCACCAGTCACATAACTTTCCATGACAGTGTAAAAATTTCCAGAATGGGAGAATTTTCGAAATGGAAAAATTGAAGGAAATAGAAAACTTTCACTGTGACATTCCACGAAATGAAACTTATTTGAATTTAATATATGTACAATACGTTTGCAATGACATTTTGTGTGTCGAATCTTATTAAAATTTCATATACATACATACATACATACATACATACATACATACAGACATATTTTACGCATATATTTTTCATGTATGCTCCGTTAGGAAACGATGTGAAACACATAAAGTCAACTTTTTGCTATCATTCGCTTTTGGTTGTTAATTACTATTTTGTACACAAAGTACATAAAAACAGCAACAACTTTTTGTTGGCCAGTCACATCAATTTAACTCGTCTCTTGACTGTGCATAAACTATCGAAATGTACTTTTGAGAACTGGATGACTGATGCGACGATCTACATTCTTTTTTCAGCCAAGGAAGGGGTTATCAGTTGTACTGGCGTTGCTGTTAAGGTAAAGTGTCTTCAAATTCGTGAGGATTTTTAGTTGAAAATCAGCTCTACTGAACAAGAGTTCGCAACATTCTGGCAAAAAATGCAGGACGACTATCCCATTCTTTCGATTCGTGCTGAGTCAGCTGTGAACCTATCTCTGCGAGGTTGCATTCTCAACAGTTACAAGGAGTACGAATTCACACAATAACCTTATGATCGATGATAGCATGAAGTATCACCTGTCGAGCACTGTTTCTTGCGTTGATAGACTCAAGACTGCAGAAGAATTTCAACTGTCCCATTGAGTACATAAAAAAGGTTTGTTCGATGTTCATTAGTTGAGTGGAATTTGCAACGTCTTAGAATTTGTAGAGACCTTGTGGGATTTATCAAGGTTTTTGAAGGGTGAAATTTTCAAGAAACTGTGGTGTTCCTATCATTTTGTTTTATCACACCGTTTCCCAAGGTTTACAATTTTAAAGTTTATTAAAGTGGTCATGGTTATCTCTGGAAGAATCTCAGGGGGCCAAATGACGAAAAATGTTAAGAACCACTGCGGTACATGATGAATAAATGTTAAGAACCATTGTTTTACATGATGAACAAATGTTAAGAACCACTTCCCAACATAATGAAGAAAAATGTTAGAAAACACTGTGCCACATGATGAGTCAATGCAGGTGTCAATCTTGGTTGCACGCAAGTCAAGGTACGATGGCAGATATGACTTTATGAAATTACACTGAATGAAAAATTTTACCTTTACTAATTTCATGTTCTTCTCGATAATATTTTATTGACACATCCTGAATACCGATAAAAGGGAGTGAGGAGATGGATGTACAAATTTGAGTATTTATAAATGCTCAAGAAAAGTTTTCACAGCCGTCACACTTGTAACTTTTTAAAAAGGGTTCAACTACTGTCGAGTTTAGCGTTCAGAAATACACGATGTTCAGAAAGTAACTCAGCTCTATTCTTCATTCGTATTTAGTTACGTTCCAGATTTCAACGCCATCATGGTTTCAAGAACTGTGGAACGTGCCTTGCTCATCAATTACGTATTCAATGAAGGTGACAGACAAAGATGTACGAAAGCTACCTGGTGATAAATCACAATGTATCTACACCTGTTCATCGCACTGTACACCTGTTCCATCACACCTGTTCCTGCCTCTGTATAGGCCTGCATGCTCTGGTTCTTTACTGATAAACATTACCAATTACAGACCAAGCATAAATGCGAAGTGCCAGTTTTTACTGTAAGAAAAACATTCAAATGCTGCATTACTTTAAAAAATAATTAATGCAAAAAAGTTCAGTGGCCAGGCCCACGAAATTCACGCGAGAAAGTCATACTGTTCGGTTGTTATGCATGAAATACAATACCATTGAATGACAAACTAAATAATATGTTCTAAGTGTTAGAAAACTTAATTATTTCATCTTAATACGATCCATGTTCATAGATAACCTTTCTTCAACGGGTCTGTAAATCCCGTGGTCGATCTTTAAAAAAATTACTTTTTGCTGTGATAAACTGTCAAATGCTTTAACTTACCCTCCTCTATTTGATAATATTGCATTGCATATAAAGAGTTCAAAGAATTTAAATGAGCAGTAATTGGTAAGATACATATCAAGAGAATGAGGAAAATGTTGCAAAATCTCATAATTCAAGTTTTGTAACTTTTAGACCGCAGCTTGAGGAGTGTGAGGACGTACACTGTTGTGCAGTAAAACTAGGCCACCTCTATTCACTAGTCTGGATTGCCTCTTTTACAAATTTTCACGCAAACAATCAATTTCTTGGCAAAATATGTTGCTCCTACTTTTTTATATTGCGATGAAAAAGAAAAACACAACTGTGAGACTAAAAAAAGATTAAAAATGCAACATTTAAAATGTGAAAATCTAAAAATATCAATATTGTTTTTCGAATGAAAAAATAATCCACGTTACGCAAGCATTCCGTGCTTTATATTGCATGTTATACTAGAATAAGACTATAACAATATCAGCATCTTATTATAACTCATATTCAATTTACATAAGCATTTCATATTCTCAGGAATAAGAAGGTTAAATTTCTAGGTAATTTGTACTCATTAAGTTACCTGTCAAAGCAGCGAAGTACTGAGTGCGATAGGCAGGTCTCTGCTCAACATCATCGTTCTTGGTCATCTTTGAAATCTTATTTCAATAAAATGCATCTGAAAATTTAGTACAGTCACAAAACTCATGATATTTAAGTACAACATAAAAGCATTTATTCAAATTGTGAAGTAGTACTACAATTTTATTTATAATTATGATATAATTACTTTTTATGTTTTGTCCTGTTATGAGATTTTTTATATTTCTATTTAATTCTTATCAGGTCTTCAAAAATGTTGGTTGCTACAAAATGACACCATGAATCTTTTCTATTTCTTGTTCTGCTGCTCTGATTATGCGGTCATCGAAATATTGAAATTACAGTTCCTAGTACAATGGTCGTTGTAGGTTATGTGTATGTATAGAGTGTGTGTGCACGTGTGTGCGTGCGCGTGTGCGCGCTTTCATGTGAGTTGAACTACAATTATCATGCACCACTTGTGTACATGAATGTTTTATTCACACACTAGCTCATCGATAATAAACATGCTCATTGAAAGAATTCAAATTTAAGAGCGTCATTAAAATATTCGTTGATGTACGTACATATATGTAAATACATTGTAAGGCATCGTTTATCAAACTGGTTCATGATTTAGAGTAACACACTTCAGAATTTGTGAGCAGCTCTACTGAATTTTAAATTCTGATTTTACTGTGATGTATTGAATTCTGAATTTTTGTATTAAGTTCTGAATTTACTGTGAGGTAGAAAGTTCTGAATTTTTGTATTAAGTTCTGAATTTACTGTGATGTATTGAGTTCTGAATTTTGGTATTAAGTTCTGAATTTACTGTGAGGTAGTAAGTTCTGAATTTTTGTATTAAGTTCTGAATTTACTTTGAGGTATTAAGTTATGAATCTATTTTAGTGCATGAAGTACGGAATCCACTATAGAGAATTACGTAGTTTTCGATCGTTGACATAGGAGCAACTTTAACAGATTAAATCTAATACCATTTACTTCAATTAAGTTTGTATTGAACAGTGGACTCTCGGTTAACGAGCTTCACTGTATACGAGTATTTCGGTTGACGAGCCGCTCTAAGCGTAATTTTTTTGCTGTGTAAACGAACGTTATCGGTAACTTGTATGGGCAACAGCCCTCGGATCACCGGTTGAAATTCCACGAAAGAAAACAAAAATTAAAATACACTGTATTGAACTAGAATGAAAAGCTAAATTAATTCTGTTCATCACGTAATTACCTTTTATAACATAAATGGTACGTTATGTAAGTGAAAAACGGAGTATGCAAGATACAACAATGTCTTTTCGAATTTCTTGGTCGATCGACAAGCAGACGACAGCGTATGCGACACAACTCTGTTAGGTTTTTTCCGCTGATTCATCATTTATTTTTCTTCCACTATCAAAGATAGAAGGACTGTTTCTTTAGTTAAATAATTGAAAACTAAAGTAAAACTTCATAAATGTTTTGTTTTAAAAGAATGTCCCGAGATGAGCCCCGAGATGTTGATATTGCTGCAATTTGTGCATTCGTTATGTCCAGAACAAGAAATAAACGTATGGACCCCTTTGAACTCAGCCAACCTGAAACTTACCTGCCCCGTAGACTAACAGAGCAACACAACTTGTTCAATTTCATCTCTAGAAACCTCTACGTAAATCCATTACTGGTAATTACGATAAAATTGTTAGTACTCCCAACTCGCACAGAAAGTGTTAACATTTCCGTCCACGATACACACGCATAGCATCTAACATGACCTAGAAGAAAGTGAACATGAAACAGCTAACCTGTAATTAAGCGCGGTTTGCTATGAATGTGTAACTAATGACTTCGTAGGGCCCTTGTGGTATTGACATCTTACTCACGAAGGTCACCACTTGCCAATTTGCTGAGTACTCTTTACACTTGACTTCTTTTCCAGATCTCAGATTGGGTTATTCAAGTACGCCTTTAATTTATGTTTCATCGAATCTTTTGATTCATTATACACAACGGTAAAGCAACGAAATCCCCATCATTTACCTTCAGGCCACGACCGGCCGGTCATGTGAGAGCCGCTTTGCCTAATGACATGTGACGCAACTGCCAACATAATATTAAATCAATACAGGAATAAATTCAACCTAGGAAGCATTTTTATGACTTTTACAGCGGGTATAACTCACCCTTTCTCGATCATCTGTCGAGAATCGCGTTTTTTCGAGATTTACCCGTTGATTTTTTCCGTGGTGCAGTATGCTTGATTCTTAACGTGGTTCCTTTGACTGATGGATCCTTTACTGATTTTTTTCTGTTTTTCACCTAAAATTTATTTCAGTTAACGTCTCCTTGCTAAAAGAACTTTTGTTTGATTGTTATCACACCCCACTTGGACCTTTACATTTACACTTCAGTGGTTATCGTGAAGCCGTCCTCACGTACTCCCTTGTTTATTTTTCTAACACTAGTCAACCGCAATGAAGAGCGAGAGTCCCTTGTTGAAGCTCCTCTCACATTTCCTTTTCATTTGGGTTGAAATGAGGCTCTAGTATCCTCATACTGTTTTATTTTGGCCCACGAACGTTTTGCACGTTTTTAATATCATACGTCCATGGTTCAGTATCAAAACTTGCTTTCTCTACGAGAATTATTGTCATAAAGTTGACTCCTTCAAGATGGAGCTGTTATACACGTCACTCGATACTCACTTCGGGGGTGACCTGATCGTGCCTGTTGCAGTTGAATAGAATAGAATAGAATAGAATAAGGCAATTGAGACGAGTCGTTTGGTCCATTCTTGAGATGCTACCCAAGTCCCATGCCGTACACAGGTATACAGTAACATCTAAAAAATCCCTACTTCTTACAAACATGCCTTACTTTCATAACTGAATATTTCGTAGCGTAGGAACGCAATACTAGGTTTCGGATCAATTTCAGAGGAAATTATGTTTTCGGTTAGCGAGTATTTCCCTTGACGAGGTCGGTCTCTGGAAGAATTATGCTCGTTAACATGTTGCCTCCGATTGCCTGATTGGTGTAAAACTTCACTTTGTACGCATAGTCACTAGAAGGATCTGAAAAAATTACAGAACCTAACCTAAGTGGTATACATACGTACCACTTCGGAGTCAACGTGTTAAGCGAGCTTGCAGTCATTTTTCTGCCTCACACTCACACTTGAGGCTACAGAAGCCTGCATTACGTCTTTTATTATCAAAAATAAGAATTGAAGTCAGTTGGATTCACAACAAGATGATTTTTCAGTTTGCTTTGTGATCATACGTATCTTGTTTTTTCTTCATATGCAAATAATTAAAGCGCAAACCTTGTTTCCCGAGATGACTAGATGGAAATTAAAAAATCGTTGTGTAAACGATTCGCTACAATGTTTAGTGTTTTGAGCTATAGTCAACATCATAATTCATAAGCATAAAAAATGAGTGTTGACTCAACGAATGCTGTGTCACAAAACCAATGGAGTATCGTACAAACAAGCTTCGTTATTCGAGACTTCACTTAGAACCAGGATACTCGAAACTTCATACATAAATAAAAGATACTCTAGCATGTTCATGATTGTAAAAGCCTCCACACTGATTCCTCGGTAAAAATAACTACTGTACTTTACTGTACAGCTAGGCTTGGTAGTGATGATGTTGGACGTTTCCAGTTGTCTCTACGTTTCAGAATTTTTATGTTTCCAGTTTCAGCTCTGAATTAAAATTATCTTATGCTCATATGCTCTTCTTATTTTGTAATCGGAGTAATTTTGTTCAGCTAGGTGACTAATTAAAAGTAAAAGAGTCGAAGCTTGTTGACGGAGCTCCTAAATCAAGACACGTGCCTATTGAACGAATAATTTTCATTGAAAGTAATGTAAAACTTATTAATATATTTTCATACCTTGAAATATTGGTTAAAATCAGAAACTTTAAAAGATTTTACATCATTTTCTAATACATTTGATTAAAGAATATAAATATCATACATACGACGATAAACAATAAAAGATGCATAAAAGTAACGAATAGGATAATAGGGCGTGGAACATTGCTTACGCTGTTGTCTTTGAAGTATTTAAAGATAAAATGGGAAATTTCAAAAAAGTTTTTGATTTACGCCACGTACCTTTTATACATTGGCCCTTATTTAATTTTTATTAATTTAAAGGATCCCGAGATTTTAAAATGTTTGTTTTGAAATAAAAGAACTGTCTGAATAATTAAAGCCATTATAAACTTATTCGAACAGTGCTGGTCAATTCAAATGTATATCTATCATACGGTGGTTCTTACTTATTTTTCAAACAATTTGAAGAGTTACCGTGCTTTTGGATTCATTGTCTGATCGCTTTACCGATTTTTCTACCACAAAACGAACATTTGAAATATCAGGGACCCTTTAAATTAATTAAGAAAAAGAACTACCTTTTATATAATAGATGATAACTATGTACAGAACATAGATCATTTATCACTTAATTCTATGTAGTGCAAAGCTCTTATTTCTCACTTTTTTCGTTCGCTAAATTTCAGTCGGCGATTTAAGGGCTGTCGCCGATCGCAGTCAACAAAAATTTGGTCTGTAACCAAAGCAATAAAAAAAACTAGTAACACTGACTTGTTAACCGAAATACTCGTATACCAAGCAACTCTTTAACTGAAAGTTTACTGTGAATAAAAAGTGAAGCTAATTTCGATATTTTTGTCGTGCCAAATGCCCGGTTTATCCCCTGAGTAGATACGTATTCGTCAGAATTACTGTCCTTTATTCGTTGCGTTCGTCACTTCATATTCAAAAACTCAGTAAATTTAGCTTGACACAAACAGCGTCAGAGAAACACTTGTATTGAAGAACCATAGAGGACGCGAGCTTCTTTTCAAGCGACGGCTACTGTAATACTGAATTCTAGTTGCCAGAACGGTTTCGTAAATAGTGAGAACACCCAAGCTCAAAACGTAACGAATTTAAGGAAAACGCAACAAATTTTAACACTATAAATAATGGCACTATTTTTATATTAATACTCATTTATGCGTTCGTACAACGTGCTCCTAAACTCATACTATGCACTCGTTGAACATATTACTTCAACATCATGCCAATTGTAGATTTTTTTTTCAGTAGAACTTGTATAATATAATATTAACAAAACATTGATCTATCATATGCAGTTTTTTATTATTCAATTTATTCCAGCACATGCAAAAATAATCGTGTTGTATTCCGAAGTTCACTTTCTCTGCATATACAGGGTGTCTCAAAAAAATGTACTCACCCTTTAACCGTTGCTAACATGCTGTCTTCTTTGTGTTGCAGGTGTGAGGTTCGAACCTTAGCGAACATGATTCTTTAATCACATTTAATTATGTTCGCAAAAGTTCGAACCTCACACCTGCAACACAAAGAAGACAGCATGTTAGCAACGGTTAAAGGGTGAGTACATTTTTTTGAAACACCCTGTATAGATAGAAAAAAATTGTTTATAAACCTTTCAGAGGGTAGTTTATTTTTCGGTGTTGATGTCGTATAAATTCTTATTTGTTATTAACTTAATTGTTGGGAGAGCTTCCAGTGGGTACAGTTGGTGTCAGCAAATTGACATTTCGAATACAAAAGAGGATAATACATAGCAAGTAATACATTTCAACTGCAATCTAATTTTTTATTATGATATTTACCACCCAAATGAACACTCGAAACGTGTAGAAAAATGGGGCAATGAGAGTATGTTCTGTATTAGTTTTAACAGTAACAGATAACGAAGTCCATAACCGCTTGTTCCTTTCCAAACATCATTCCAAAATTTCACTTTTTTCTTTTTCACTACTGCGATATGTGTCTTCTAAAGTGAGTTCCCATTTTTCAATGTTTATATTGTCAATATTCTGTATTTAATATATTACTTGTAAATTGCACCGAAAGGGAATCATGGTATGTATTTTCCCCTTATTAACGTTATCTGGATCAATAGCCTGATATGTATCATTTGACAAGAATTGGTTGAAAATTTGCTTCATTAATAGTATACACAAGTTTAACACGTTTGTTGCGATTGCCTGATTGGTGTAAAACTTCACTTTGTACGCATAGTCACTAGAAAGATCTGAAAAAATTACAGAACCTAACCTAAGTGACCCACCGGTGGGTCGCATCGCAACAAACGTGTTAAGATCCTTATCCATAAGTACTTGAGCTCTTAGTCGAATCTTGATTTTGCAGCAATCGTCTAAAACTGATAAGTTCAGGCTGTTACTCGCTGCTGTCCCAGTTACACTGGAACTGCAACAACGCTGGGATGCAGCTGAACAAAACGTGGTTCATATATGTATATACTTTGTATATGCGTTTGAAACAATTCGCTGACCTTCCATTGATCCAAATATCATTTACTATATAAAGTATCTTTGAACTTTGAAATAGTAACAAAATAAAAATTCTAAACAAAAAGTAACATATTTTGTACGAACGTAACAATTCTAGCGATCCTGAATTACTGATCTAGTAAAATGAAGTGATGCCAGCTGCCGGTCCAGTGTTGCCAGCTGTTAAAGAAGTGTCAAGTTAGATACCATATCGTTTATAGCTAAAATTCGGTGGATATTTTTGGCTCTGGCTATATATTATTCAGAATTTACTAGTAGATCCAGACGTGAAAATTCACGAATTTCTTACTGATTTTGTTCGATTGATTTGTCAGTGGACGCGGACTTTGTACAAGAGTTTCCCCATTGGAAGATGTGTATTTGGTGTCCACAATACAATATTTGCATACAATATCTGCATACCCTATCAAATTTTCTCCTACATATCCTAATCCTTAAGAGCGTGACAGAGAGACGGACCAGCAAGCAAGCAAGCAACAAACTGTGTATTTATCTACATATATGATAGACAGTGTATCTGCATCTCTTTCTCTTTGTCTATCTGTGTGTGTCCGTCCCATTACTTCCTATCTATTAACGAAGAAGAAATATTGAACTGAAATCGGAACGGGTATTCATATATTATAAGCATTGTATTGTGGATACCAAAGGCACCAGATCACTATGAAATACTCAATTTTTTCTACTATTAGCTTTCTCTTACACGGCTATGTTATCGGTAGATGAGATACAGACTCGAAGTTCTGTATATATTCATGGAATATACTCAAATTCTGAAAGTATGACGGGTAAAACGGAAAAATGTATTTTATTTCCTACATCCTTAATTATATTATGTACTCTTAAACCAAAGAATTTCCACGCGTACTTTCTAGACCATGTTATCGGTAGATAAGAGACAATGAAATTTCTGTACATATTAATGAAAAGTATTCTTTAAAACACAATAATTCGTCGTAACTATTTAATGCATTCATCTTTATAATAGTTTCAAATTAGTCATATTTAATTCGTGGAATTTCCAGGGGAATTATATAGTTGGTCATAATTGCAATATTTTGTCATGAAAACAACAATTTGTCGTAATAGTAACAATTGGTAAAAAGGCAACATTTGGTCATAATAGCAACAATTGGTAAAAAGGCAACATTTGGTCAAAAAGGCAACATTTGGTTAAAAAGGCAACATTTGGTCAGAAAGGCAACATTTGGTCAGAAAGGCAACATTTGGTTAAAAAGGCAACATTTGGTTAAAAAGGCAACATTTGGTCAAAAAGGCAACATTTGGTCAAAAAGGCAACATTTGGTCAAAAAGGCAACATTTGGTCAAAAAGGCAACAATTAGTCAAAAAGGCAACAATTAGTCAAAAAGGCAACAATTGATCAAAAAGGCAACAATTGATCAAAAAGGCAACAATTAATCAAAAAAGCAACAATTGATCAAAAAGGCAACATTCAGTCAAGAAGGCAACAATTGGTCATTTTGGCAACGATTGATGAGAGAAGCAATAATTGGTCAAAAAGGCAACAATTAGTCAAAAAGACAACAATTGATCAAAAAGGCAACAATTGATCAAAAAAGCAACAATTGATCAAAAAGGCAACATTCAGTCAAGAAGGCAACAATTGGTCATTTTGGCAACGATTAATAATTGGTCAAAAAGGCAACATGTAATCAAAAAGGCAACAATTAGAACGGCAACATTTAGTCAATAAGGCATCATTCAGTCATAAAGGCAACAATCGGTCGTAATGGCAACAATTGATCAAAAAGGCAACGTCTCTACTATTTGGTCAACTAGATTTACTATTTCATATGGAAGGAAAATAACAGCCTCTTTCATTTCATTCAAAAGAAAACAACGTTCTATCCTTCATTTAAAGGAAAATAGCGGCCTTTCCTTCATTCAAAGGAAAATAACAGCCTTTTCTTCATTCAAAGGAAAGTGATGGCCTTTCTTCAAAATGAAAAAATATGTCGTTACTACTCAAGTTATCGGAAAATAACAGCCTATGCTACTCAAATTAGCGGGATACAACGGCCTTTATTACACCATCTACTAAACCTTGGTCAACTGGTGAGCGAATCTGGTTGCGAGCGGAAAGACCCGGGTTCGAATCCCGCTGCCGACATGGTTGACGCGGCTAGAATAACGGTATGGGACTTGGGTAAAACAACCGAATAATTATCGAAGTAATTATCCGACCCAATAATGGGCCAGAAGGTTCGTTCCTATAGCCTCATTCTATTCTATTCTATTCTATTCTAAACCTTGACTACACCATATTATTATAGAGTATAGACCAAGAGAAGGAAGGTCAGACCCACCACCAGCCGGCGTAGTGTACCCCGAGCATGACAGGACGCGATCGTAGGAATAGACGGCTTTTGATATATAATCTCAGGCTAAGTATTGACTTCTCAATGGAACAAATATACATGTATTGTAAACATTGTATTGTATATACCATAAATTCATCCTTCAATGTGGAAACTCCTTCGCAAAGCCCGCGGCCACTGGCAAATTAAACGAAAAATTTCTGTAAAAAACACGTGAATTTTTTCACTTGTGGGCCCATTAGTCATAATATAGTGGGATTATACAGTGGAATATTATGTAGAACCTTTCTGGTCAATGATAGAACCAAAATACAGAACTAAATATAATTCGAATATTTACATACCAGTTGAATATTAAAAGAAATCTTTACTTACGGAAGGCTCCTTTGTAGTGACTAACAATTTTGGCGTCACAACGAGTGCCAATTGAACTTAAATTGTTGACCTTCTTTCCATAGGATGTCAAGGTATCAATAGCATTTATTACTTTGGCGTAGAGTTCACTATTGTGACTGCATTTCCCATACTTCATTGATCCAACTTTAATGTTCAAGAGAGGATAGAGTACCTGTAACTTCATTGAAATTCTTGGCTCGGACATAATCTTGGACTGAATCTTAACACGTTGCCTCCGATTGCCTGATTGGTGTAAAACTTCACTTTGTACGCATAGTCACTAGAAGGATCTGAAAAAAATTACAGAACCTAACCTACGTGGTACACATACGTACCACTTCGGAGTCAACGTGTTAATCTTGGACGGGGATTTCGTTTGAAGCATCACTACTTCCCTGAAGACCATATCGACAAGCACCGTCACTACTCATAAAATGTTAGCATTAAAAATTTACAACCCAATGTATATGTACTGTATACTCTATTGGAAATGAAGTTTATTTATTTATTTAATGAGCTTCATACTGCAAGGTCATCTCTCAACGTGAGCATATAAATGAGAGTATCAGCGTCATGATTGCAATGCTAAAAATTTATTGAGAAGGATTGCAATCTGAAGAATTTCTATATCTATGAACTTCAGATCAGAACTTTTCTGTATCTGTGTTACTTATCCAATGTCTGAGATGGATTTTCTGAAACTGACATTCTATTGCAGCTATTGTTTCATCAGTCCTCCCAAAATACTTTATCAGTTTGAAAAAGGCTTAGTTTACCTTGGTAAATCGACAAAAATTCTTTGAGAAAGTTATTCACTGTTTGTAGGATTTCAACATTGTCTCTCAATCTTTGCCCAAGTTGTTTAAAAATTTATAAAAAAATCTTACATCGCTTCCTGATGCATATTTATTCTTTATTCTTGATTTTCCTCATGTTCTTTACGTCCAAAATTCTAGTTCCGTGCTGTTACAGCTTAGGATTCAAGTATTCTTCAATTTTACAGTTCAGAATATCAAGCTTGTGAGAAATAGAGCCAAGGTAATTTTCATACGACTGAATAAAGTAGGTCAAGTCATCTGATAACTTTATTAGTCAGTATTTTTTGCTTCAAAAGCCTTGTTTCCTCGTCGTTTCTCCCAGTATTACGAGTAAAAATAACAAGAAGGCCAAGTTCTTATCCCAGTGCATGTAATAAAGTAATAAAGCATTTCTGATGTGTAGGAACTTTTCGAAGAGTCTTGTCACTCGGAAACGTGTTTTCAATTCTAGCCATGAAGGAAGTTTCTTTCTGACTACGGGTTTAATAGATAACCACCTTGTTGTAGAGTTCATTAGAACTTAAAAAAATGTTAGCATTAATTATTTGATAAAGGGTACTGTAGGCTAAATGTCTAGTTGCAGAAACGGAAAACCACTTCTATGTTTTTGATGTAAGGAACTCTAGACTTTTAGGTAAACTTTCTGGCGCAACAGAAGATATAGGGGAATAACTAGTACTCTTTTCAGCAATATTGATGGGAAATGAAGTTGGAAATTGGCTCCTCTTCCCGATGACAAGGCTCCTCTTCCCGGTGACAAGGCTCCTCTTCCCGATGACAAGGCTCCTCTCCCCGGTGACAAGGCTCTTCTCCCCGGTGACAAGGCTCTTCTCCCCGGTGACAAGGCTCCTCTCCCCGGTGACGAGGCTCCTCTCCCCGGTGACGAGGCTCCTCTCCCCGGTGACGAGGCTCCTCTCCCCGGTGACGAGGCTCCTCTCCCCGGTGACGAGGCTCCTCTCCCCGGTGACAAGGCTCCTCTTCCCGGTGACAAGGCTCCTCTTGGTTAACTTTAAATATTTATACAATTATATTAAGTAGTGGGAAAATCATGATGTCACGAAAAGTAAATCTGAGACATATGAACGCGTTTATAACTCATTTAGAACCAACAGAGTTTGTGAGTCCATGCCGCCGCCCACCGGGGGCGGCATGGACTCACAAACTCTGTTGGTTCTAAATGAGTTATAAACGCGTTCATATGTCTCAGATTTACTTTTCGTGACTGATGATGATTTTCCCACTACTTAATATAATTGTATAAATATTTAAAGTTAACCATAATTTTTCATATTTCTATTATAGTACTAACACTAACATTGAGTATAATACTTAAGATTAACCGTATGAAATATTTTACTAGCTAGATTCATAGCTGTTAACATTGTGTAGCTATTCTTAGCTATAAAACCACAAGGTTGGCAACTCTAGGAACCAGGCACCTGCCAAAAAATTAAAAACCCAGATAATATACCGAAAAAAAATAGATAAGCTCTAATAACACACTATGTAGTTGTTATACGGTAGGCGTAATTAGTTTTTAATGATAAAATGTGTACCAAATTTAATAGGTACTATCATAACACTACGTTTCTTAATTACCAATTTTGTACTTACCTTCATCATATCCATTTATTCCTTCAATAGTTTTCGGCTCTTTTTTCCTCTTCTTCTGTCATCTTTTATAGTGATCTACATGAAGAAAAGGCACCTGTTATCACTAAGTCTGTTTTGCCTACTTTTTTATTAGAAATTTTCTTCTGTTGATGTTGTACTTTAAAAAGTACAGCAAGTTTGTAAAATACACAAAGTAAACTTAACACGTTCCCTGCGTATTGGTACACTCATGTACCAAAAGTGTTAACAGGGAATACTGCTTAAATAATTATACGCAGTGAATGTGTAAACACGTTGACTCCGAAGTGGTACGTATATGTACCACTTAGGTTAGGTTCTGTAATTTTTTCAGATCCTTCTAGTGACTATGCGTACAAAGTGAAGATTTACACCGGTCAGGCAATCGGAGGCAACGTGTTAAGAACTTCAATTTTATGAGACGTACCTTGTAGTTGTAGAGCAAAAGGCGCATTCAATGCCCATACGTGAGCTGTGCTTGCCAAGCAGCAGGATCCTAAAGATCCCCTACGGGGTCTTAAGGAATCCACTGCATGATCCTAAGAGATCCACTGCAGAGTCCTATAAAGGATCCGCCGCATGATTTTAAGGATCCACCGCACGGTTCTAAAGGGTCAGTAGAATCAGATCTTTTAATAACCGTCCGCCAGTTGACGATTCTTATCAACGACGATCAATTAAATCTACTAGCAAATTTAAGACACGGATTTTCATTGTGCTTCTGGTCCCGATCCCCTACTTTCTGTAGGCCTCTCACGTGTAGAACCTCTAAGTCCCTCTTGTTTTTCAGTGCTCCCGGCCAGAGCGGCCTCTAATTTGAAGCATCAATTGCCATTCTGGGGAACCTGTCCTGTGTATATAAGGTTCTACAATCTGATATTGGGCGTAGCATTGCTTTTATATGATGGAGCCCACAGTACTGAGTTGTGCGATCGCATGTTGCGTGTTGTCATCGTCATGGAACACTCCGTCATGCGACACTCCGTCATGCAACACTCCGTCATGCGACACTCCGTCATGCGACACTCCGTCATGCAACACTTCGTCATGCAACACTTCGTCA
>VCRD01002293.1:35981-60515 GCA_006783055.1 Trinorchestia longiramus | reverse complement strand
TAGAGGTTTCAGTATTGCACCGTTAGCATTACAATTTTTATTGCCGTTTTCCTACGTAAATAAACTTTGCAAATCTTAAATTACGACTTCAATTATGACAAAAACCGAAAATTGAGCGTACACCTACAATAGCTCAATTATAAATCTTTGGGATTTAATTATCAGTTATTTTGATTACATTATCGTCCGTTTGCATCTCAAACACCGACACGAAATCTACGATACAGGGTGCGGCAACACAAATTTCCTTTTTGAAAGGAACTTCCTTTGAAAAAAGGAAGTTTTGTTGCCGCACCCTGTATATTCTGGCTTAATGTAATCTTTCACGGCAGTGACGACTCTCTTGTCTATTGTTGCAAGGAACAGTTGTCTGAAGTACAACCCAATTACACTTAATTTACCGATCAATTTAATCTATGAGCTTATCTCTCGCATGCAGGCTTATTTCCCGACAGTTGGACGATTATTTTAAATGATTGATGCAGGGTATCTGAGAATCGTGTACTGTAGTCCGAGTAGTTAGTGGTCTGTGCTTATGCTGGCCACGTCCTTGGATTCGAGAGGTCGAATCCCCACACAGCTCTCAAATTTTCTCTGCCTCTGACGCAGGAACTTGGTAGAGTGACAGACTGGCAGACTTAAACTGACTATTTCTTCAAACTTCCAAATCATCACAACGTAACTGTCAGTTTGCTTCTTTCTCTTCTTCTTCTTCTTCTTCTCCTCATTCTTCCCGAGAAGAGGTTCTCATCCTAGAATGCAAACGACAGATAGTTCCAGTGTAGTCGATTTCTCCTCTAAAATAAGTTTTAAAACTCGTCTTTTTCCGTCATATAGAGTATTAAGATTTTTCTTTTAATTATTTTCTTTTTTCCTTGTTTAAACTTTATTTCTAATCAAGAATACAACACAGCTTCATTTTATGTTCAATCATTAATGCTAACATCTTAAGGGTAGTGGTGATGCTCTAAACAAGTGTTTCTCAAAGTTTTTTCAATCACCGCCCCCTTAGGACACTATTTGATTTTCCACCGCCCCCTAATGATTATATCACTGTATATTACAAATTACAAAACGCCCCCCATTCAAGGCGTACCCTCCTACCGTCCCCTTGCATTTCCTCAACGTCCCCTGGGGGGCGGTACGGACCACTTTGAGAAACACTGCTCTAAATCCCTTTCTCTGTGCTAAAACTTCATGTAGAGGTACGCTCTATGGGTATCAGAGTCACCAATTTAAGGGCAGCTTTTTTCTGACTGTTTGAGTACAACTATGCTTCAGGATGAAAGACTAGCCCGACTTCGTAGGGTGATGGTTTTCATTTACATACATCAGCTCTGGATCAAAGAGCACCGAGACTTGACGGAAAGAAATACTTGAGAGAGACAGAGAACCCAAAACTTGAATTGAAAGCCGAGTGAGAGAATCCAGAACTTGGAAGTTTAGAAGCGACCGAAATATTTTAGATCGTGGTATCACAGCTGTGCTTCAATGAACTTAATGAAAGTCAAGTCTTACTCCAGGCATCCAGTGTAGTAGCATGCTGGACTTGTTTCTTGTTCGCCGATAATCAAGCAAAAACAGACCAAGGCTGCGTGGCTGACTAGTGAGGATGCCCGCCTACTATGCGGAAGGTCACAGATTCGTTCCCCGGAGCTGTTACGGTCTATTTGTGCCTGATCATTGACAGCTAGAAAGAACATGTCCAGCAGCTGGTACACTGGATGCTTGGAACGCCCCTAAGAGCCTCTACTTCAAACTGCAAAGCAGAGGACGGGGATCTCGCTTGAAGCATTACTACTTTTCTGAACACCTTATCGATGAGCACCGTCACTATTCATATGATGTTAGCATTAAGAATTTAAAACCTAATGTACATGCACTGTATACTCTATTGGAAATAAAGTCTTTTTTTCGACGAGAATTGAACGCAGGTCTTCCCGCACTATAAACAGCGATGCACACCACTGACCACTGTGGCTGTCCAGTAAAGAGCTTAATGTCAGTAGATCTCACTTTTAAATTTAAAATAAAATGAACGTCATACAGAAAAGATTGTGCTAAACTGAATAAACGTATATGCTGTGCGAGTACTACATATATTTTGTTTTCATTAAATGTTATAACATACACTTTCAAAATGCACGCTTTTTCAGCAGTTTAATGTATCTATAAATAATTATATATATACATATGTGACCTATATATCTATAGGTTATTGTCTCACCTATGAGGCAGCTAGAACAAAATATGATGAAGCTACGTAGGAGCTGTTAGATATAGCTTGCACTGTAGCGCTGAACGCTGTTTGCAAGTTAATATGGAAAAATAACTTTATTCCGATGCATCTTAAAGTACTGTCTCTCATAGTACAATATAAATCTATAGTACATCAGATTGGATTTTCAATTCCTTACACCAACACCTCAGGACAGGTGATGATGCTTTTGCGCTTAGAACCTAACAGTACTTGTTAGTTAATCTTGCTTTATTCATGAAAGAGGAAACATTTCTCGATACTATTTTATTTTTATTCATGCGTTCTTATGATTGTATTATCCAGTCTCTTTTTATTGTAAATTTGGATGATGACATGCAATAACAATTATTTTAAACTGTCCATTTGCCAATGAATTAAAACTACTTTTCAATAGTCAAAATATTCCGGTTGCGTCGTTTCCGGATTTAATTTCTATGCGTTATGGTCTTGTAGACGGAATTGGCCTCAGCTACTTCGCACATAGGGATACAATAAAAATTCGCACTTTCGAACGTTAGTCATGTGAAGTAGTAGCGATAATTAAGATGAGAGAATTAGTGAATGTGACTGGTTGGATGGATGCGGTTTATGAGCAGAATGGAGAGAACCAGTGGAATACCAGGTGTGTTGAAGAGGACTCTTGTATTAGCTATCTCGTAAGGGTGGTTGATGAACGCAACTTGACTGAGAAAACTTAATTGTAAATTTGTACTCATTGAAATAGAATTAATATTTTTGCTATTTAATGCAAAATGTTAAATGTTTGTAACTTCCAGATGATTGTTTAGCACATGAAAGTTTACTTCATACCATCCCTCTTTTGTTGGAAGTTACCAATGAACTATGAAGGGAATTCTATCTTATATAAGGATGTACATTTTCATGTCGACAAAAAGCTAATGCAGCTTGGATCTATGCTAAGGGTAATTTGAGTTTGATAACAATGAAGCAGTTTGTAATGCTTGTAACTGCATTATTAAAAAAAGTGTGCATATTAGGACTAAAAAGAAGTTGTCCTACCTTCAGACCTAGAAGTTGAATTTTTCTTGTCAGATTTGCATAAAAAACTGGAATTAGTAATGGTGATATTAATTTGAAATCTTTAGACATTAAGAGTATTAAATGGATACAATTGGTGTTTTTATTTTACAGATAAAAAGTGCAATCAACACAATTTTCTACAACAATATAGGCTTCTGCTAATCAGAAAATAAGGTTGACCTGTTTTTTGCTTATCAAAATGGGTATTTGTTACTCGTGTTTTGGAGACTCGGCTGCAGGCACAAATGATGAAGTTCCTTCGGTATGTCACTAAATTAATCTTTAAATTAAATTAGTTTTTCACTTTTTTAATTTAAATAATTTACTCATAAACATGCATGCCTTAAGTTTTTTTACTAATTATACAGTATCTTTTCTTATTTTCATAGTCAATACTGGCTGAGATTACTATGTATAACTGATAAATATTATTGACTTAAAATTTGTTTGTTTCAGGATAGAATGCTAACTGGAAATACCAACAAAAATGTACAAGTTTTTTGGTCACCATCTCACAATCTCTTGAAACTTGGTATAAAACTCTAGCAACAATTTTAGACAAGAACCTGCATGTACTTCACTGTTGTAAATTTTATTAAATTTTGCATTCATATTTTATAAATCACACTTACTATGTATCTGGTAAGATGCATTAAATCTTTTGATTATTTGCCAGTTCATCTTTATTTTTCACAATTTTCACCTATGATTTTTAGTCCTGAATGTACCATTGGGTGTGATTATCTGTGTCGTACAAATATAACTGATTTCATGTTTATTGATGCTTCAAAAACTTGTCCAAGTAGCCTGAAGCAAGAAGGTAGGTTCAGTTTTTGCCAAAATTTCACAATCCACAGAAAAAGTGACTTCAAATGTTTGTCAAGGAATAAAGTAAAGTAAGTGTTTACTAGAAATAAAATTTACTGCAATTAACCCTGGAATGACAGATAAAAATAAGCAGCATTGGAGACTAGATGGGGCTATAAGGCCCAGCCACTTTTCATAAAGTCATAGAGTTTCATTCTCTAAAAATTATTTAATGACAATTTACTGGCTAGTTAATTTTGACACTGGGCCTCTCAGGCTCTTTGTCATTCCAGTCCAGGGTTATATCATGAGAAATTTATTGTTTCAGTTTGCTATTTATATCTATATTCTCAGGTACACATAATCAGTATTCAAATTCAATGAGTAATTACTAAAGCTTGCTCATTACTGCTGCATATGAGCTGGTGTATTGGAAGGTCCAGCCATGAACTCCTTAATCCTTCACTGCATGAATTATTCAAAAAAATTGAAGGTATCTCATTACAGCTCTGCTTCACCAGCTGATGTGTGTGTAGCAGTGGTGTCATTAACGTCAGGTACATGATCAGTACGCTCCTGATATGGCACAAGCAGGAACCATGCCTAAATAATTATTTAATATGATTTTGCACTGAAAAAATAAGTATCTGTCACACCATGCAGTAAAGAGTTAATGCCAATAGACAAAAAGAAGAACTAGTTTGACACAAAGTGTACTGCAAAATTAATTCTTATGGTCAATTTTTATGGAGAAATAATTAATTCATACAGCAGTGTTGGTCCTCTTTACAGTAGGAGTCTTTACAAAACCTATGAACCAAAGCTTCTGAAAAACTGGGATTGATATAATGGAGGCTAGTTCCATTTAATATACTTTTGTTAGAGGTGTATTTATCATGCACAGGCACAATTTGGTGATATCAACTCTGGTGCTCAGCTATCTGGAATAAACCTGAATCAATTTTGGCCTATCATTTAGGAAAGATAGCAGGTGCCAGGTTTTCATTTTGGTGTTCAAGATTTGTTCATGTTCATTGGCTCAATATTATCTATATTTTACTTTAATAATGAGTGTCAGGTAGTGAGAATAATCAGTTTCTGTACATTTAGGGAAGGGGCACCTCCAAGTATGTTTCTCAAGGGAACAAGAATATTATTTAGGGTTGTTAGTGTATTTGTGAGGTTGATGCATTTACCAGAATTTAGGTGGAAAAAGAGCATATGATCTATAGTTTCTACAGTACCACATGTGCTATAAGGATCATCAATGTGGTTAAATCAAAACAAATGTAACCTAGGTATGCCCAACACAAAGTTTAGCCATTCCCACTCAACAGTTTTATGGGGAGCCTAGGGCCATTTACCAGTACTCTTTTGTTTTGCTTCAATGCCTTTGGAAGGCCATCATGGTTTATTATAGTGGACAACTTGCATCCCTATGTCTGTTTAAAACTTTAAGAACTGACCGATCTCCAGTTATTCCTGAAGTCATCAAAGCCTCTTTTAACATGTTATGTCATTTCTGGTTGCTGCAGACCAGTCCTCCTGCAACCAAATTTCAAGGTTGGACAAGATCTATATCTCACCAATAAAGGTTATATTTGAATGTTTGTGATAATGGAAAAGCGATCAACCATTGCCCAGGTCTTGTTCTGTTGATACAGATAGTTTATAGGACAGCAGGAAGAAAGGTTACATCAAGAGTAGAGAAAGAGTTTTAATAGACATTAAAGTATGTGGCTAGAGAAGATGGAATAAGCAGTGTAAGAGATATATTGTTAAAATTTGTGCTGGGTTTCTTCTGATGAAATTGGTGGCTTAGAAGGTTCCCCCAATTTTATAACTTAATTCTACTGGGCAGTTACAGGTCAAATCAGATATGTACCGTTTGTGTTTCTGCTCATTTTTTCCAAGCCTATTGTCTTTTAGGTATGCCCTTATTTCGAGAATTCTGACTCGTGTTCTGCTCTGCCAATGGTAATATTCTGTAACATATTTTGTGAGGTAATAAACAATAACAAATATAGTTTGTTTTTCACAAATCAAATTTGGAATTTTACAGGCAGAGATGCGGGCGAAGCAGTTGGCAGCTGCAGAAAAGCGGGCGCAAGAAAATGCTAGTAGAGGCATAGGCAACCAAGCCAAGGTTCAACAGTGGCAGAAGCACCAGGAAGATTTGGAGAAGCGAGAAAAGGCATTGGCAAATACTGGTAACAACGACGACAACCCTCTCAGAGTGAGTTCAGTTTTTTTAATGGCTTTGGGATGCGTTTTAACTCTTAATTGTGTGTTTAAGCTTAATCTAGTGGTAAGCCCGAGTAGGTCTTGCAATTCTGTTGTATAAAATACCTTTGGAACAATATATTTGCGATGCCTCTCAAGGTACAAGTATAGTACTCTTTCCCTCGCATAGAGAGAGAGAGAGAAATGACATAGCATTTGTTTCTATTTTAATTGAAATAAAACAAAATATCGTCCCCAAGACGGAATTGGGGAAAATCCTTCGTTAGGCAAGTAATAATAAACATCCAAACAATAACCAAGAACTCATTGTTTTTCATCAACTTTCAAGACTAACAGAACCACTGTTTATTTTAATTGCTTTATTTAATCATAAATTGGACATTAATGTTATTGAAATGTCCGTCATTCTTTCTCATAATAGAGCTAACGCTTACCAGAAAACTCTGGTGAAACTTGCTTTTGAATTTTTGTTGGGATTTAAGTATAAAAAATGATGTTCCACTAAATGCTGTAAATTTTTAGTACTATATTGAGAAAAACATGCTACTTCTGATGTTGGTAGCATGAGGTTAAGAATTTAATTTTGTTCAGTTAATGAAATCAGCCATTTTCATGTTCTGAAGACAAAAGGTTAGTTATGAGAGAACTATTGTGGCGTTTCAACTGATTTCTGTACTTAATAATTTTTGTCATGATTTTCAGTGGCAAGTGAACTAAGAACTTCATGGACTCAACACCTACCGCCGATTGCCTTTGTTCCTCCGCCTCTCAGCAGCGTCAGCATTGCATGTGAGAACCATAGCAGCAGGGGTCGTTGCTTCTAGCTGTTTCTGATGGCACATTCTGGGATGACATTTCTTTGGTTTCTAGCAAATTCTGCTAGTGCCACATTTTGAAAACATTTTTTGTTCCCAGCAATTTTTGATTAGTTCTTAGTTTTAGATAGTTTTGTGTGGATTGAAATAGTACTCCTTACCACAATTATTTTCGAACTTTCATCTCTCGTAACCATTATCAACGTCTTGTGCTATACTGGCTCTATAAAGCTCCAGAATATATAACTGTGAACCTGTTAATGGGTGGAGGGAGATGATAAAATACGCTACGGACCTTCATCTTCGATTTCGATGGTAAAGTGTTCATGTATAACACGAGTCTATTATTGTGATGCGGATCTCAATGGATTATATCAATACTAGTGTTAATGAAGTGTATGTGAATGGTTAAACCAAGATTATTGGATCATTTAGTGATGAATATCTATAGGTATCTAAATTATGATCTGCTTCTTGAGCTGGGAATAAGTACTAATTTTTCGAAAAAAAGTGAGCAATTAGCCTGCAAAATTTCTTGTTTTGCATATCACGGAAGCTTGACGATGGTACTGGAGATAGCTAGGTTTTATATTAAAGGAAAGAAATTAGTTTTCTATTTTTGTTCGGTACTTGGAAAAATTAGATTCTTCAACTCCATTTTTTAGTTCGCATCTTCTAGCCTTTATAAGTTATAATTTCAATGGTTATATCCACGATTCAAGATTTTAATCTTCACCCTTTTCACTAGATGACTTGTACTTTCCCTATTCAGTGTGTTCTTTAATTTACATTTGAGGTATGTTCGTGTCGATTTGGTGATGGATTTATTAGTAGCAAGTTTAGCACTTCTTCGATGGCTTAAAGCACAAAAAAATGCTCAGTCATTAGGACCCAATTCATCTTTCAAGAAACACTTGGAAAGCCTGTGTCAGTTATCTTCTGGCTGCTGTTCAACTTAGTGATGACGCCTATATTGTATGATGACTTTGGTCTTGTTTTTTTTAAAATTTAATTTAACAACCTAAATATTCAAAAGCATGATTTAGGTTACTTCATTAGATTTTTGAGTTTTTGGGTTAGCTAACAAATGTTACTTGGAAGGCATTAGTGAAAGGCAGATGTATCCACCTTGTCTCAATATTGATGACGCGGCTGATGGCGTTTAGACTACCACGGAGGAAACAAAAGTAGACTTTATTAGAAGAGTGGAGAGTACAGAGAGTCCCCGGTTTACGGCATTTCAACTTACGGCAACGAGCGCCATAAATCCTACAAATTCATGTTCCGCTTTACGGCGATCCGTTCGTAGCTTGCGAACCGGGCGTAGTGCATACTAGTTGTTTTGTTCGCGTGGCTGAATACATGGTAATGCGGCGCATAATGAGGAAGATGCTTGTTCGTAACTCGAGGATTCCCTGCATTGCTTATATCGGTACGTCCGAATGCAAAGCCAATTTTTTTACCACAAACCACACCCCAGTGCACCTACAACCAGCCTACTGGGACGGACATCGTAAGTTAGGGACTTATATTGCCGATTTATCATGTCACTTCTGGGATGGAAGTACTAATTCATGTTATTCTGATATTGCTTTTGTTTAAGAACTGTATGCAGATTTTGAACCCTTGTATATAAGATTATTTACTTCAGATTCTCTATCGACACTGAAGCACACAAATTTGTTTTTGTGTGTCGATTAGACTTTACTTAGCGTTAAGGAGCCAAAGCTGAAGTATTTAATAAGAAAATAAGATATTTTTTGTTCATTCGGTGTCTTTAGGTTGATATTTTCGAGTCTTAACGATTTAGCGTTGGCTGTATTTCTAATTGCTAGTCGTGCTTTAGTCAGAAATAGCTAGTTTTTCAATATATTTTTCTAACGACATGTGCCACCAATATGTCTTACGAAGCTTTCTGGTGACTGAAAATCTTGACAAGTCTAATTTTGTTCTACAGAAACAAATTTTCTATCGTTAGAACGACTAATTGTAAGGCATTTTCGTGTGCTTGTTTAATGTGTATATTCAGGTGTGCGTAGCCTAAGCGAAATGTCATTTTCTGGATAGGTAATGCAATTCTATTTGAACATTCATAAATTTACCTTTTTTGCCTTCGAATAGTAAGTTCGGCCACGATGGTCTATAATTTATAAACTACAAATCTGTCAAGATTCCCTACAAAAATTTCAACTAGCCTGACCATTATGGGCGATCTTAGATCGATATTTAGAATGCTTGTTAATAGTAACTCATAATATTTACAAACATTTTTTTATGTGGCTCTCGTGATCAACGTGATTTAATTTCGTGGTTTAATACCTCTGTGTGTATTGCAATACTGACATTAGTGTTTTCCTACTACAATCCTTGGTCTCACCTCTTGCGCTAATTTCACTGATTAAATCATTTAGTGTTTAGAGCTTTTTTCTTTCCGACGCTATTTTCATTTAAAAATTGTTTAGGTTATTAACAAACTTCCGGAAAATTGTTCACCGATGTAATTAACACGACCTCCACAGCGTCACCGGTCAGCACGAGAAGACGCAGGACTTGTTTTGAGAACAGATGAAAAATCCTGCATCAATTTGATCACTCAAGAGACTGCAATTAGTGACAGAAAATTGCAGACACAACCAGAAGTAGAGCTTCAGGCATGCACTAGCGAAACACGAGTGCCATGCACTAGCGAAACACGAGTGCCATGCACTAGCGAAACACGAGTGCCATGCACTAGCGAAACACGAGTGCCATGCACTAGCGAAACACGAGTGCCATGCACTAGCGAAACACGAGTGCCATGCACTAGCGAAACACGAGTGCCATGCACTAGCGAAACACAAGTGCCATGCACTAGCGACACACAAGTGCATCCCCCCTGTGCGAAATCTTCCGCTTAGTGGACTTGTATCTACGCTGTGTTTCTCTCTTTGGGTCCACAACTGCGCCTTTCTTTCCAAGCATCTTAGTTGCACTCAGGGTACGCCATCTAGCATATGGGTTTAGGTCAAGGTTGAACCTCCATGTTTGGAGTGTACATGAACTCTATTTCGGTGCAGATATAACCCGAAGCGTACAGCAACCGTCAGTATGAAGATGTACACAAAAGAACAAATTGAAAACTAAGAACGCAATTGTAAGTAAATTTGCACGATAGTCATCAGTAGCAGCTAAGAGGACATTTTAATAAATGGCGTGAAGACACCTGATGGAAGAGGGGCTTGGATCTATTCAGAATACCATGACCTCACAAAATAACAATTAGAACAGAAATCAATGTATTCTAGGTTGTACGTCACTGTACAACACAGTGCCATCCCCTCAAGGAAACGATATGGAAAATTTTCATCACTAAAGAGGACCAGTTTCAGACTAAAATTACATCTCACAGAATAAGACAAGAGAAACAATTAAGCACAAGTCCGTCAAAAATACCGATTATGCCCGGACTGTGAATACAAATACAGGAAGGAATAATGGAACCACGCCTCCCAGTTCAAAACTAAACACACAACAGCTTCTTACAACCAGTGCGCTCCTGCATGTGTGGCAAATAGCCAGGGATTACTCAGAGGAGCAAAAATCCTTGTTAATTCGACGAACTATTTAATGACCAAGGACATGGGGACACGCCTCAAAATAAAGCACACAAAAAGGAAGTTATTTTCATAGAGAAAACGACAAAGGTAAAATACTGCCGACCTATACAAGGCTAAAAACGCCATTGGGAGCAAAGAATGAGCAATATTATAGAAAAGGAACATTAGCATTATGGCATACGGAAAATTAGTAACTTAAAGAAAAATTAAAAGTTATTAATATCTTACCGATACTCTGAGTGAAAATTAGTCACAGAACAACTCACAAATGCACATTCTCCACGTGAACATTGCTTTGTGCCCCAGAATACGAACTAAAATCTTCAAATTGTACTATCAAGAAATTATTACCAGTATCTACAATTACATTCAGAATTCTGGCAAGAATATGCAATGCATTACCATCAACTCAATGGAGAACATAGCTCGAAATATTGAAAATATTCATAGTATACAAAGCTATACAGAATATTTTTGATTGACATTTCAGGCTCATATTAAAAAGAAAGACGAGACCTAGCCTCTGAATCCACAACAGATTCCAGCTAATGTAGCAGAATCTGCAGTGCTTAGCTAGTAAGGAAATAATTTAGATCTATGACAAATATCAAACCATACTAACGAGTCTACAGATTATCTGCATAACCCTGAAAGCGACTCAGGAATCCTACACACCTTTAGAGGAATGGAACGCTCCCAAAGTCACGTTAGACTATTCCCTTCAGCAAGACCTGAGATTATTTAGCGAAGCTTCAAGTAACGGACTGAATGTGCAACAGACTCTACTTCAAGACTGAATGAATAACAGACTCTACCTCAAGACTGAATGAATAACAGACTCTACTTTAAGACTGAATGTACAACAGACTCTACTTCAAGACTGAATGAATAACAGACTCTACTTCAAGACAATGTTCAACAGACTCTACTTCAAGACTGAACGTACAACAGGCGGTAAAAAAATTACGCCAACGTGCGACAAATGCACTCAAAGTACAAAAACAAGTAACAAAACCAAAAAGACGTACCGCACTTGCGCCAGGAGAAAAATATCAGTCAGAAGAAGCTCAACGAAAGAATATTCAGGAATAAACACAAGGTAAACAACTTTCAAGCATTAAGACAAAAACTGAAAAATTTGGACACAGGCGGGTTACAAGCCGCGTGTGTGATGGCAACTACCTCCATGCATTGCATTTGATACTCAATAAATACTTGTTTCTTTTCCTACCCATACTTTATTAAAAACACATTAAACAAAAAATAGCTAGACGCCGTCACGCGATGAGGTGTCCGGGACGAGATGCTAGGGATTGTTGCTGAATGAGCATGTATTTTGACAGAGGTGACGCCTATCCTGCAGGGGCAAGGGACCATTGACCTCTCTAGCCTTTAGTTATTTTTTCCTGTTAACACTTCGAGTCTACGTGATGTGGGCCATGGCAACTCAACGGTTTGACACATCATACTCAGTTCGCACTGCACACAATCAAGTGCTGTCTCAGCATTAAAAACCTCAAATTTATTACGGTCATTGAAATGATAATTTAGAATAGACTCTACAGACATCCAGATTTCAGCTCCAGAAGTGGCCAACCACATACCTGACCTAAGTACCCTCTTGTTTGAATGACCAATTAGCGCCATTGCATACTGAATTAATTAAAGGAAGCTTAAGATTTATTAGCTACAAGGACGCCCCCAGAAGAAGAGGCCTTCTCAGAGTCTGCAGAAGGCGGAGGAGGTTCCTGTCCGCGCACTCTGATGCCGTGCTTCTCGCGGTAGTCGTTGATCTCTTTGCCCTTCCTGATGAGCATGTCGTTCATGTTCTCCAGAAGCTTGGTCAACTGCAAGGTTACATGAGGTAATTAACTGCAAGGTTACATGAGGTAATTAACTGCAAGGTTACACGAGGTAATTAACTGCAAGGTTACACGAGGTAATTAACTGCAAGGTTACACGAGGTAATTAACTGCAAGGTTACACGAGGTAATTAACTGCAAGGTGACACGAGGTAATTAACTGCAAGGTTACACGAGGTAATTAACTGCAAGGTGACACGAGGTAATTAACTGCAAGGTGACACGAGGTAATTAACTGCAAGGTTACACGAGGTAATTAACTGCAAGGTTACACGAGGTAATTAACTGCAAGGTTACATGAGGTAATTAACTGCACGGTTACATGAGGTAATTAACTGCACGGTTACATGAGGTAATCAACTGCAAGGTTACACCAGGTAATTAACTGCAAGGTTACACGAGTTAATCAACTGCAAGGTTACATGAGGTAATTAACTGCAAGGTTACATGAGGTAATTAACTGCAAGGTGACACGAGGTAATTAACTGCAAGGTTACATGAGGTAATTATCTGCAAGGTTACATGAGTTAATCAACTGCAAGGTTACATGAAGTTATCCATTGCAAGGTTACCATTGCACAGCAGCAAAACAGCATATATATCGAAAAAAGAAAAGAGGAGAGAAGTGGGAAAGAAAGAAGCCTCTGACATAATACACCAGCTATTCCTACAGCAGGGAAAATGATAGAAGCCTAAACTAACATTACTGCTGAACCAAACCCACACTGCACTAATTGAACATGTGCTTCTCACTACATCACCAGCTTGGTCGACTGGTGAGCGAATCTGCTTGCGAGCGGGAAGACCCGGGTTCGAATCCCGCTGCCGATATGGTTGACGCGGCTAGAAATACGGCATGGGACTTGGGTAAACAACCGAATAATTATCGAAGTAATTATCCGACCCAAGAATGGGCCAGAGGGTTCGTTCCTATAGCCTCATTCTATTCTATTCTACAGTGGAGTGTTAGGCATGCCATCCAGGAATACTGAACACTTGATAGTGTACAAGCAGCATCTTCTGGCTCAAAAGCCTAACTAACTATTTCTCAACCCATAAGCAGAGCAAGCTTACCTCTTTGAGGAGCTCATCGGTGAATTGAAATAGTTCCTAAATAAGCTTCTGATTTTATTATCCTAACGTACTTGTCAGAATTTTTCCAATACATTGCCTAGTGTAAGTTTAATCCAGCACTTGGAAGACTAATTACAGTCAAAGAAGTCAATTTAATAAGGTGATTCACTCAACAATTTTGCTTAGTGCTGTTACTTCAATATTAACTTTCTGTGATAAAAAAAAACATTCCCATAACCAGTGATGAAGAGGGAGTTAAAGACATACAAATAATCCTCTTTCCAGAAGATGACTCATGCATGTACTTCATATATGTACCTATAATAACCCCTATATATTTTTCAACTCCTGGAGTTGAATATCAGGGCTATTACTGTATGAATGAGAAGCAAAAATATGAATTGAATGAATCTGTATTATGGCATGAGAACCACAACTCAAAAACAATAACTCACAAAATCTATTTAATGGTAAATGACCTCCAAAAAAATTAACACTTCATCTGGGAAACAGCAATGATCTCACAGCCAACTCCTTGATCTAATTACAGCACTAGTTTCAAGAGAGAGAAAGGCTCATAGCTCTTCCCAAAAAATATTAATCATCAAACAAAAAATTTAGTAAAATTTCCTTTGGTATTAAATATTCTGACAATTACCAAAAATTATAGTACAGAGCAAATATTGACAAAATTTATGTATTAAATGAAGACAGTAAAATATTGAATATGTTTAACCATAAAATAAATAGCTCCTCAATAACTTCCTCTATTTATATCTTTCCCAAATTATTTTCATGCATTTTATTTAAACTGTATTTGCCTGGCATGAATTTATGTATATTTACACTGAAGTAACAGACAGCACTAAGCTTCTAATTTTGTAGATTTTATCAGCATAGTTGCACCATAAGACTTAACAACAGAAGGCTGATTGAGACAACACTAATGACATCACTTTGCAAGCTCACTCATACAGTATATAGGCTACCACTAGAAGAAAAAGATGGACAAAAGATTTCCTTCCATAAGTTGAAAGGAAAATAAGATATTCTGAACACACACAACTAGACCCACAATAAATATTTCAGATTTTAAAAAGAACAGATAAAGACACCTTAGCAAACTGATAAGTTGATATTGGCACTCCATAAGACTAACTACCCGCAAAAAAATATGAAAATGACAACAGTCAAAAAATACATGACAAAATTAGCTACCTTACAAAACAGTGGAACTATATATGTTCTTCAATTAGACACTAACCTGATCTCTGTTATTTGCAAGAGCTGGTGTCACTTCTGCAACTGTTCTCTCCACTAGCACACCGCCCACCATGCGGAAACACCTTCTGCTATTTGATACTTCTGACAATGTCTCCAAGACGACTCTGAAAGAAAGGTTTTTATTATTCCATTTCTTCTAGAAACACCTAATTCTTAAATTAGACATCACTGTCCAGACTTCTGGACACTGGTGTATGATTAAATAGCATTTAGTTTCATAGTAGTAACAGAATCTCAACCCTATATGGCAGGAGATAAGGTAACACTGCAAACATTCTGTGACATCTTCACAGAAGCAAGCAATAAAGTAGCAGCTGAACATTAAAGTAGCATTTTCTGAAAATGTGCTGCCATCAATGAAGAGCAATACCATTACCTGAAATCATAAAATGGTATTAAAATGAACATATATATTACAAAAATATACAGAAGAAAATTAATTAAAACAAATGTCAATAAACAAATAATTGAATTATTTGATGAAAAATTGATACATGCATTTTAGAATGTAAAGCCTGAGAAAAAACTGGATTATAAATCTCATAAACTTTGTATCACTTCCTATGACGCACATTTATTCAAAATAATTGCATACCTTCATGTAAAACTTTACCTTAGAGTTTTATTTTCAGTGTATTATACTTCATTGTTTGAATGTATAAAAATTATTAAATCATCTACAGTTAAGGACTAATTAAAAACATGTACTCCAGTCAGCTGTGTTTATGCACCTTGAATTTTTCAAAGGTTTTCTAAATCTTTCAAAAAAAGATGAAACAAATTACTCAAAATTTCTATTGGTTCTATTGTTACCTATGATTAAATTATCATATTAAGCATTTTCTTACAGCAATTATTGATTGAATTGATGTCAATTACATTTTAAAAATTACGTCATTTTTTAACCCTGATGATACATTTTCCTTAACTAATTCCCTCATATATGATATAAAACAGAAGGAAGACACACTTCCAGGAGGGAGGACACAGAAGAATAAACTAGCTTACCTTTTAAATAAAGCTCATAATAAACATTTGGAAAGCATGCTTTGTACTCTATGGCAGATAAAATGAGACATCTCTAAGGAATATTACTATTTAAAGGCATATAAATAGCATACTATGCCTGATATGGGGGCTTGACAAGCAACCTAGTGCCCCACAGTTAGCCAGCAGGAAAACATTTTCATAAAGGGTATTTAAAAAAACAGAACCCATTTTTCTCAATGTTAAAAACTTGCCAAGGAATTATCAGATGTTCTAATTTTGTTCTATTGTTCTATTTTTAGTGAGGCAGAAAATTGTTTTATGGTGCCAAAAAAAATGAATGGTTTTACACTTGTGTTGTAGTAACTTAAAACACACAGGAGTAATCAAAAACTTTTTGTAAATAGTAAACCAAAATAACAGAATTAACTAAATTCTATTTAATCATGCATACAAACAAAAATACAAATCTGCTTCAATGATAAATGTATATATATTTTTTTAAAAAGAACTTTCTAAAATCCTTAATCCTTTTATTTCTTAAAATATAAATTGACTTATTTGCTTAAATTTTGCTGAGTGTTTTTCCTGATGCATTCTTGAATATTTTCAACTATAGTTTCTCACTACATGTTAATCATATGTAGATTTTTGTTAAGAGCATTAAACTTGTGTGTAATCTCATTTACATTCATACCAGAATCACTTGTAATTTGTACAACAAGAAAGAAAATATTTGAAAATGAATTAGGCAAAGCATCAGCAAATTTGGAGTAAATGGTCATTTTTATTTTTTAACTCTTTAAAATTATCAAAAAATACTCCCACACAATTAGAAAACAAACAGTAGAAATAAAGTCACATGCATAGGAAAGATGCAAGGAAAGTCAATTAATAACCAGAGTTACCACACCATTCTTTTACACAAATCAATTAAGGGTTATTAGAAAATGTATCTAGTTAAAGTTACTTTGGAAATCAATAAATTATCTCCTAAGCATTGTGTCCTCTGAAAATACCTAAAGTGTACACTAAATCTTGGTTTATATAGATACAGGGTGTATATAAAGTCTCTTATAGAAGTCTCTCAAAGTCTCAACAGCACCTCTTTCATGAACAGGATCCCTGAAACACACAAATGCAAAATATGCTCAAAACATTTAATAAACACTGAATACAACAGAACAAATCTGAAAAAAAATTAATTGCATTTGCAATGAATTGTTGAAATAGTAAAGACTTTACAGACACCCTGTATATATTCATACAACTACCAACGATGTACACAAAAAATACTGTACTTACTTGTGTTCATTTAGATCTTGTTCTAGTTCAGTTATTTTAGACACTAATGAGCGCTGTTCATTGCGCAGCTGTTGAAAAGTTTGAATGATTTCTTGCTGCTCTGCCTGGCTGTTTTTTCCTTTCTTGTCAGACATTGTTAGAAAAACTATTCTTTCATATAAAAGCTATTACTATGGATGAAAACCTGCAAAAGAGTATAGTAAAATTATTCAATGATGTTTCAAGCATGGATCATTCAACTTATATTGAGTAGAAAGATCCTAGCCAACAAGGTCTCAACTAAATTTAAATTTTCTTGTAAATTTCCTATCTATCATCTTGAAAATGTCCTAAAACTAATAGTTCCTCTCCAATGATTGACAAGTCTTTAATAAAGAAACAAAGGACTTATAATCTTTTCCAACCATGTTGGAAGAAATATATGCAATTCTTGCCCATAACTCAACACATTTCGATAATGCCTAACTCATCTGGTTTCAATAATGCCTTACTTATTTGGTATTGCTTCAAGATTGCCTTTAACTTAAAAACCGACGGCATCGGACCTTTTTTAACAGTCTTTAATTCCCTTTAAAATAGAGACATACAACAGGATGGCTTAGCCGAGTTCTCCACTAGACGAGTCACACACCTTAAAAGGCATGCCGAAGTCGAAATGCGTATAAGGAATTTGATTAGCGGAAACCGGAACTCACAAGAATGAATATTCTTTGTATTAATGTCAAGTCAGATAGACAATTTGAATTCAACCGAATTAATTAATTATGTTTAAACATATTATTAGGGTTATTAAATGCTGAATTGAAAAAACAATATTAAGTTTTTACCACATCATGACAGAAGCGAATGGTTTTACTAGGTGAGAATAATTAATCTGATTCAATTTGATGTGACCAACAATCCTGAGTATTCAAATATGTCATTTATTCAATAAATTCCCTGTTTAATCTAAGAGTAACTCTTGGAATAGCTTCATTCACAGTCTTAATTTCAATTAGCATTTTTTATCTTAAAATACTTTAAATTGTATTCTATTAATCACATATCCACGTATAAGGCATTTAATATTTTTAATAACTTTTCCATAACGTATGTTATCGACATGGTATATTCAAAAGTAAATCATCTATTATCTAAGTTTAGATAATAGATGAGTTGAAACCATATAACTCTTTTTGTAATCTACATGCACAACTTCAGGAAACAAATTATGTATCTCATTTCTCGTTTTGACGTGCCCTATCTTATCATTTGTAGTCAAAACACATGCATAAGTATGCCTAAAATGAAAAAAACTCAATTTTAGAATCCTAAGAGCTGTACTAAAAACCGGGTAACCTCCAGTTAAATTTTATATCCATCAGGGCTCTCATGAGCAGACACCCAGCTACGTTATAATACACGAGGCACTCCGCGCCACAAGGGCGAAGACGCTACCAGCTAAAAAATCCGTCGTGTATGATACTGATTTCTCACAGCAAAGCTTGATTTAGTCGTTTATCTACAAAATAAGACAAAGAACACATTCATATGTACATAATGTTATGAGAATTTCTATGCAGAAAACTTTGCATAGTGTTTACTTAAAACTTGTTTTTAACATCTTCACCCTTGTGGCACGCAACGCCTTTTATAATCAGGGGACCGGCAGAAATACATGAAAGATTTGCTAAGGAGGAGAAAAACAGCTTTTACATTTATTCAAACAAGTTCAATAAGTCTCGCAACCTAATTCTAAATAGGACGCCAAAGGAAGTTAGGGTCTTTAATCCCCTCCAGAATACACACACACACACAGACCACAGCATGTCATTCCCGAGTTTTTTGCCTGTGTGCCACGATCGTGTAAAAGAATTCCTTAAGAGCCACCCTATGTTATTCCAGGCAAAAGAACCAGCCAAGTGAGGGTAGTACTGGGAGACGCTGCTAGTCATAAACAGCCCCTCATTCTTGACAGGTAGTCACGATCCAATTCAGGTGACTGACTGTTTAAAGTCTAAGTCTCTTACTGCATGCACGCACTGCAAAAATTCTTTATTGCATCCACAACAATCCTGGTGGATTCGTCAATAAGCCCTACAAGATAGCTCATACTAGAGTCCTCAACACCTCTGGCCATCCACTGGTTCTGGCATACATACACAGGAAGCAAGCTATTGCAAATCAGTTCCTGCATTCAAAATTGAAGAGGAAATTAACACTAATGATTTTAAGATTTATATTCAGATTACAGATTAGCATCCAGTCGTAAGTTAGCAGTAATCAAAGTAGACACGTACACAAGAATAACGGAGTTTCTAGGTATGAAGAAACTAATTAATTAATCAATTTCACACCATGTCATCAATTCGTGTATGTGCGAAAAGTTCGGTGACTTACTAAATCAAGAAAGATCTACCTTGGACAACTTCATATCCAAAATGAAAGCTGCAGCTACAAACACAATATTAAACATTTCGATCGCAAATAATACTATAAAGTACATTGAGCTAACAACTAAACATTTATACACAACAGCAAAACACTGTAGTTACACAGCGCAAAGATTGCAGGTATTCATTAAGTGAAAGGCAGAAAACGTAAGACAAGTACTGTAAGTTGCAATGAAAGATGTATCTTAAAATAATTATAATAATGAACAAGAAAAAATTGCTAAAACAAATTACTAAACTAACAGACGACAAATTGATTCAAAAAGAATAATAAACATCAAAATAAGGAAGACGGAATGGGGAAAACAAGATAATCTGAGTGAAGTGGCAGTACAAGAAAACTAAGAACAGAAACAATAGGACATTGTGGGAAAACGTTAAATTAAATCGAGAAATGCAAGTACACAAAGGAAGGCCTGAACTCCTACAGAGAGTTCCCTTGGTGTTGAGAGCTACATCACTCAGGGAATAAGATGACACCCCTGGCAAGGCACTTTAATTCGTTTAATGGATCCCAATACAATGATGCCACGGCCCCTCACTACCACCTGAGTGGCTGGACGGTGGTGGTATTCTAAAACCAGCCAGCAGGCAGACACGACAGCGACGCTTGGTGAAATGTTATTAAATTGCTAAACAAACTTTTCAACAGCAGTTTTACATTAATAGCTCAATGTAAGTCATTAGCCACATGTTTACTTCGAATATTACGTTGGTGTGCAGCTCGTCAACGTAAAAGACGTTCGTGTAACTTTTGTCTAAGTACTAACCATGATCTTACTATTAAACTTAACCTTGCAAGTCAGGGTTGCAGTCTTCGATAGTATGATTCCTAAAATAAGGCTTTGTCTAGCGTATGCAATACTTAAGTAAAACCGTGAAATATTACTCCGAGATTCAGTGCAGGTGGACAAAAGCCTTGCAATACTCTGGAAACGACATTTAAAGAGTATATAAATGACATACACAATTAGCTATCCGCTCTTAAAAGCTAGTTGTTCATAAAAAAGAAATGCACAGAAGTGATATTTTGGTAGCAAGTTTTCTGCTGCTGTTGGTTTTCTGTAGTTTGTAGTGGAGAATAGAAATCAAGCATAAAATTACCTGACATTTTTAAGGCCGCTGATACATACTCGCTCTGGAGCGAAAGCTTTAGCAAGAGTTCAATGAATTAAAGCACCATCTATAATATGTGATCCTAAGAGACTGGGAGAATATGATACACTTAACAATAGAAGTATCAATAATAGCATTAATAATTAGAGTAACAGTATGAATAGATACGAGCACAGATAGGCAAAAAAACGATCAGTTTCACGGCTTTTACTTGAAAAGATGACTTGATTCTATTCCTACCAGTAAACAGTTACCTGGACAGTTGATTCTGTGGCAGGAATCTCATTAGAGGCTTTATTTTCTCTGATAACCGTGAAGAAATAGACGATTTTTGCCAGCTATGTTAATAGATAGAGCTACGTTAGACTTTGGTTAAGAAGAAAACACTTGAAGCGAAGAAAGAGGTCTGCACACAGCAGCAGAAGTAGTAGCAAGAGCGTTAAGTCTATTTAAATGTAACAACAGAGACAGTCACAACTACATTTTGTGATATTTAATGTTACTCGATACACACACACACACAATCAGAAACCTGAATAAAGATAGATGGACGATGGTCGAAAATGGAGCGTCTGACATCAAAGAAGACATTCTTGGTTGACCGAGCAGGTAAAGGCTCGAGTGAACTATTTCTTTTAAAAGTTCTTTGATTAAGCTTTTCAACCGTTGCGTGGCATTAAGCGAAAACGTGTGAACACAGTTCTTATGGGAGCTTTGTGAGACAGTTCTCAACGGATCAATGGAAGAACAAATAGCAATGTGAGCACGAGACTCGTCGAGGCACTTGGAGAAGAAGCTTCCATAAGACTGGAGGCATTGGCACACATGGTTGGAAGAGTTCTAACCTACAAATACAAATGCAGCAACATCACTTCCTTTTTTCAAAGCAAAGCGTTCTGAAAAAAGGAAGTTGTGTTGCCGCACCCAGAACTTGGACGCTTACCGATCGATTGTTCGAGAAAATATGAACAGGACGTAGTGAACTACCTGTTTTATCTGTTAACTATTGAAAGCCAAGGGATGTATTAGGTTTACTAAGTTTACAATTAGTAAGCACATGTTGATTGATGTTTACAAGTGAACATATCTTCTTGGGGCAGTGCTCGTCAGTTTGATACAGAGGTAAACACAAAATTTTACGAAATTTAGCAGAGAAGAACCTTCGTAGAAAGTTCTAGTCACCGTTTTAAATGTTTTCGTTTTGCTTTTACGGCAAACAGTCTTGTTCTTGACCACAATGATCAGTTTCTAGAAAATTAACTGTACAGGAGGACAAGGTTTAGAGCTCAGACATGCCTCGAATTGTCACAATTATAAAGGGCGCTCCATAAAAAAACGAGCAGAAAATCTTGTACAATTCAAATAAGTTTGGGAAACATAAGATTTTCCCTCAAAATTATTACAGTATAAATCATTAAAAAAGTTCCAAGTTATTTCTTCAGGTTCATAGATAAAGCAAAATACAGGCCCAAATACGCATGTAAAATACAAAATACATACACATCTAACATTTCATGTTTTACGTGAGGCACCTTGAAGTTCTTGAAGCGGTTGGCTGCTGAAGAAGTTATTCTCTTGACCCAAAGATTGTGACTCTTGAGAACTAATTTTCCTTCCAAATTTCATGAGAATTATTCTTTCCCAACTACGTTGTCAATCGGAGGGACTACAACCAATACATCAGTCCAACCATTTGAGATGGAAGAATTTTGTCGAACGTTAATATAAATTTTTGGTAAAAATGATACAAGAGCATAGCATCCATCACTTGCAAATGCATCCTCGGAGATTTAAACGGAACTGATATTAAATTAGACAGTTAACATACAGAGAACACCAGTGAACCGCAGTAAATATACAGAGAACACCAGTGAACCGCAGTAAACATTCAGAGAACACTAGTGAACCGCAGTAAACATTCAGAGAACACTAGTGAACACACACGTGAATTTCAGAGTTTTATGATGACATTGAACACAGTGAAATAGTCTTATTTAGATAAACATTCAGTTTTCGGATCGTAATTTATAGGAATAGAATTTAGCAATGGAGACCAGAAGTGCATTCCAATAACTTGATTTGGATCAACTAAGCCTCATCAATAGAACCTAATGATTAACTTAAGGCAGACATCTAGACTGACTTGCCACCTGAACGCTTGACAATTGAACTGCGTGCGTCATTGCTATAATAAATAACACAAAAGTAACTTTTCTTATGACAGAATTCAGGTGAAGTAAGCTGCACTATAATCCGTACTCACAACACAGGAGACTAGTCTGAGCCTATTACTGCAGCTGCTAGTCACGGAAACTGTATTTGTGTTATATATCATATATATATATATATATTACTCATTGATCATTTGCTTGATTTGTAAATGAAACTAGTGACGGATCATTCGCTTGATTTCCAAAACAAATAAAAGTCATAGATCATTTTATTGAATTTTAAAAGAAATAAAAGACTTGCATAATTTGTTTCATTTCTAAAAGAAATAAAAGTGATGTATCATTTCATTGATTTCTAAAAGAAATAAAAAATACCGTATCATTTGTTTCATTTCTGAAAGAAATCAAAGTCCAGCATCATTTTCCATTTCTAAAAGAAATGAAAGCCCGGTATCATTGGTTGCATTTCTAAAAGAAATAAAAGTCACGGACAATTTGGCTGATTTCTAAACAAAATAAAAGTCACGGACAATTTGGCTGATTTCTAAAAGAAATAAAAGTCACGGATCATTTGGCTGATTTCTAAAAGAAATAAGTCACGGATCATTTGGCTGATTTCTAAAAGAAATAAAAGTCACGGATCATTTGGCTGATTTCTAAAAGGAATAAAAGTCACGGACCATTTGGCTGATTTCTAAAAGAAATAAAAGTCACGGACCATTTGGCTGATTTCTAAAAGAAATAAAAGTCACGGACAATTTGGCTGATTTCTAAAAGAAATAAAAGTCACGGATCATTTGGCTGATTCCTAAAAGACAAAAATGTCTGAACACTGTCGAAGGCAGAGAGCTTAACTCCAAAGTTTGCACGGCTAGTGAATAAGAAAGAGTTCATGAAACTATAAGACACAAGAACAAGAACCTCGCATCGAGACTTAAAAGTTTGAGACTTGCATCATGAAAGCTTACACGTCAAACAAAAAGAAGCAGGTGAGCAAAGCGGCAAAGAAACACAATACATGGACAGTTATAGCCATGGCACTAGAAATAATAATGAGTTATAACAATAACTCATCTCGCTCGAAGGCTATGTTATGAAATAGAATGAACCATCCCTTGCTTCCGTATGACATTCCAACGCAAACTTTCATTAAGTGGGACAAGATCACAAAATAAAGTCCAGGTGATCTCCACGTTCTGCACTGTACATATCTATGCACCCAGTGGTGCTCCATCGACCACTAACACGACAATTCAGAACTCTTCGTATTAGATTCTGGCAACGGTTTATATTTCTTATTCTCGTGCAGCCTCTTTCACAAGGCAAAAAGGTTTGCAAAATTATGGTTGGTCTTACGCAAGTATGATTTGGTGAAGTTCATACATGGGGTTGTGAGGCACAAAACTGCCTCACACGTGAAATTGTGATGCTTATAACTGCCTCACACGTGGAATTGCGATGCTTATAACTGCCTCACACGTAAAATTGTGATGCTTATAACTGCCTCACACGTGAAATTGTGATGCTTATAACTGCCTCA